>PVJO010003288.1:0-126145 GCA_004026905.1 Hystrix cristata | reverse complement strand
ATATAGCCTTTTGTTAATTTCTCCCAGTGTCTATCTGGGCTTTGACCTGGAAAGTTCCCAAAAGAAAGGGGCTTGTGCTCAAAGTCCTAGCACGTCCAGGCATTAGCAACTCAGAGCTCTGTTTCCTCAGTCTGTAAAAAGAAGGTGGTCATAATGACATCCACCTTCCCGATAAAGGGGTTGAGAATGTAAATGTCACCCAAGTGCCCCTCTCAAACTAGCTTCTCAGAGTCACCCTGTTTATTATTATTGTCCTGAACCAGCCTCTCCATTTCTCTCCATTCTTTCCTCTCCATTTTCTTTGCAAGCAGATACAGAGAACAGGAAAACCTGGCCAGAACTGTTCAATGTGACAGCCACCAGTCCCCACATGTCCCTCTGCTGCAGCAGGAAGAACATGAGACTGGGGTCTGAATAGGCTGTGAGTCTGGGCTCTGGCCATGTGCTATGTGTCTGAACTTGGGCTGATTAGCAAGCTCTCCATGTCCTCATGGAGAGTTTTTATGGGGTAATAATTCCTACCTGGGTGTCTGGCCTTGGCAGGAGCTACCATTCCTGTCCCCTTCTACTCCGTTCCCTCCTTGTGACTCAGCTTTGAACTGAGGAAAGCTGTAACCAAACATCTGGAGGAGTGATGACCCCCATTCTGATCCCTGACAACGCCAAAGGAAGCCAGGGGAAGGAGATCTGGAAGCCCGGGACAGAGCCCTCCACTGAGAGCAGGCAAAAGCCAGGGAGGGGGTGGCTGGGCTCACACTGACAGCAGGATGAAATCTGGAGGACCCTCTGCAACATTCTGGGGAGTGTGCCTTCCCCCTGTAGCAGGAGGCAGATGGGAGAGCCCAGGGCAGGGGAGGAAGCCCATCCAGTCATCTCAGAAGGAGGGTGCTACAGTCCTTAAATTGCTTTTATTGGCTTTTTATCAGGTGGGTGAAACGACTGAGTGACCAAAAAGAACCTCTGGAGAATTCAAAATGAGACAGTGTTGCGAAGGGAGGAAATGATAAAAGAGGAAGACCCCAAGACACAGTCCAGGGCTCTGATCTTTTTTTCCCCAACGATAATGCCTGTGAACAACACACCAGACAAGATGGATTTCCTCCTTTTCAGGTCTCAGTGGGCTGTAAACAGGGCTCATACTTGGCACACATCCCTCGGGAAGCCACTCTAGGAAGGTCTTTACCGAGGGCTGAACAGCCCATTCCTCTACCGCAGAGAGGCAGGATGACCTTAACCCATGCTAACAAGTCTACATCAAAGGGAAGCCCCCTACTCAATAGTCCTGAAGACCTAAATGCTGTTGCCCTTCTCTCCTGGGCACCCTCGCTGTCACTGTCTTAATTCAAGTCTATTCCATCTTCCTGGATCCCTAATGAGCAATGAATGTATAAACCTACACCTGGTCTTCCTACCTCCAATCCAACCCTCTCACTTGCCAGAGGAACCTCCTGGAACCAAAGCCCACTATGCGCTCCCCTTTCTGAATAGAACAGGTGAACCACCTACTCTTTGAGAGCTCCCACTAACTTTCTGGACATAGTTTACATGTCCAAGTACACGAATTCCATCACGACTGGTCCCTGACCAAAGCCCTCTTCCTTCTCATGCTCAATTCTAGCACTGCAGGGTATGTATCTCAGCACCCACCACCACACCCAGAATATCTTTTTTTTTTTTTTAACCAAAGCGGTATTTCTTGATCCTCAATAGAGTCGTCCCCTCTTACCCATGGAGGACACACTGCAAGACACCAGTGGATATATGTAACAGCACCTAGCGTTGAACCCTGCAGTCTAACGGCCTTTCCATCTGAAGTGAGTGCTTATCATGAATCACAGCCATAACTTTAGCAATCTGAGGTGCAAAAATGAAAGTGGCACAAATTTCTTTTTCCTTCTTGGCAATTTCATCGATACAGAATTCACTCTAACCATCGATCTTAGGAACTACAGCATGTGATATTTTTTCCTTATTAAGAAAGTTTCCCTTTTCACTAAGGAAGCATAGTGTGGCTTCTCTTTGACATATCTGAGTTGACAGCATCACCACTCTTGGCACGTTGGGCTATTATTAAGTAAAATAAAGATTGCTGGCATATAAACACTAGCACACCAGGCAGTCAATCTGATAACCTCCCCAGTTGTTAAGTGACTAACAGTGGGTAGTGTACACGGTGTGAATACACTAGACAAAGGGATAAGTCACATCCTAGATGGATGGATCGGGACTGTGTAAGATTTTATCGTGCTGCTCCTGGTGGCACACGATGTAAAACTTATGAATTGCTTGTTTCTAGAATTTTCCATCTAGTATTTTCAGATGATGATTTACTGTGGGTAACTGAAATCACAGAAAGCAAATCTGCAGACAGGGGTGACTTTTGCACTCCGCTCATTAGTGAGTTCCTGGCAAGCCCTTCCCCGGTGCTGTACCATTCCCTGTTCATACCTATCCCTGCCACTCACTACTCATGTGCCTTTCAACAGGTTCTTTAACCACTTTGGGACTTTCTTTTCTTCTCGGTAAAGTTTGCTTGTTGTGAGTATCTGGTTAACGAAGTCAAGTGCTTAGACCAGTGCCTCACTCATAGGAAACGCTAAATGGCAGACATTATCATCATGTTCATCATCAGCAATCATAACTATATTATTACTATAGGATGTGTTTCACTTTACAGTAATTCCTGGTTTACCTTCTGTCTCTCTCAGTAGATCCTCAACTCACTGTAGGCAATTCCTCACATTAAACAGTGCTCATCAGAAGGTACCACTTGGATGAAGGAATGAATGAATACATTGTTGAGTTATAATTGAAACCCATTTTTCTCCATACATTCCAGAAAGGAAGGCTTCATGAGAAAGGTAAAGTAAAGCCCTCCCTGAGTGTCACATGTGGAAAGAGTTGAATACTCAGTTTTGGGCCCTGGATCAGTTACTTTATTTTAAAGAAAGCTGAATAGAATTCTATGACCTATTTGTAGTTAAAATAGTCTCTGGCTTCAAGGTGAAAAGTGATCCCAGGGGACTAGTTTTAATTTTTTTTAGTTCAGCAAAATGTCTCTGGACAACCTTCCCAGTGGATTGAGGCCACAGACAGCCACCCCACCAGGTCTCTGGCAAATTCCCTTCCCAGGAGGGGAAATGGAATGAAGCATTTCGGCTTCATTTACACTTAATTCATCAAAATGTCATTGGTAAGAGTTATTTGATGTCGAAGGCTTATGAGCCTTGAATCTAAGCCTTCCAAAGCCCTTTTCTCTCTGAGCCTAAATGTGCTATTCTACCAACATGAAATTGAATGTCAACAGGGTACTTTGTTCTGAATTGTGAAGCTGGATGGGGGCTCTATCTCCAGAATGTACTCTCTTTTCTCCCAAGCAGAACCCATTGTGACCAGAACAAAATGATTCCAAATCTGAGAGCCTCCAAGCAGCTATCCTTCTCATCGCCCTTATTCAGACATAGCCCCAGGAGAGGGTGGGTGCCCACCTGGTCCCTTTTATATGAATTCATTTGCTTTGGCTCCAACCACACTCCCCCCTTTAATGGGAATGTGGTTTACACCAAAAGGCATGCTCTGATGATCTTCACGTACATGTGGGAAACAGGCTTGAATGCTCCTCCAGAACTGTGTGACATGTCCCTACCCACCACTGTGGTGTACAGATGATAACAAACTGAGGCTCAAGGCCCTTTACTTAAGACAACCCCGTGCCTCTCTTCTTTACTTTGTATTACTTGGACATACAAGCACTGCTATAGTCTTTAAACTTTCCAAATACAGAGATTTGGTGGTCAGACCCAAGCCCCTTATTGGTGGTTCTCCTTGACATCAAGCCCTCATCCCCACTGCTGCAATCTTAGCTGCACTGCCCTGGCGCTTTGTCCAGGGAAACCGAGGGGGAGCCCTGTACATGCACACACCAGCACATCCTCTCTCACCACAAATTCCACATATGCAGCCTGAGTGAGGGCCCCAAGAAGCCACCTGTTCCTGTGGGACGACTCTGGAGGCCCTGGCCCAGGGACACTGGCTCTGGCTCCTGGGCCCCTAAGAAGACACCTCAGATTTGTCCCAGTGCAATGCAAGCAGTGATTTTCACTCTCAGCTGCTGACAGCTGCTGACTGCATTTTATTCTTCGCAGCAGAACACATAACCATAAACAAGAAGAGGGACACTGAGAACAGTCTGATGTACCTGAAAGGGCCTAATAATAGTCACTCATGGGCCATCCCAACTTATTCGCGTCCCTGGGTTTGGTCGGCCATGAAGATTTCTTCCCAACAGTCCCAGTAGCCCCACGGGAAGATGGCTCAGCACCAACTGATTTCCGCCGATCCACAAAGGAAAGACTCCATCCTCATTGCCGGGTAGATCCAGCAGGTTCCGTCACTGCCGTGGTGGCTGGGCTCCTGTCACCACAGCACTCTGACACCTTTGTGGCTGGCCTGGCCTACAGTGTCTATTCTTGCTAACCCTTCACGTTGCCTCATCTCACTTCGCTGAGATGTGGGCATCGGCAGGACTCTAGATCACCTGCCTGCCTGGACTTACCCAGCTGCACACGGGCAGGGGTCACAGGTGGGGGCACGCCCACCCGCCAGATCTGCCTACATGATCAGCCTTGAGCTTCAAGCCTTGTCATTGCTGCCTCAGGACCTAACTTCTCGGAAGGTATCAGAGGTTCCGGTTTCACACCTCAGAAGTGTGGGGAAGTAATGTCCTGCAGCATAAAATCCAGCCAGTGAGAGATGCGACTCACAGACATGAGAGTCTCCCTCTCTCCTGTGGTCTGCTGGGTGAGGCAATAGTTCCATCGGGCCTCTGCAGATTGAACAATCAGCTGTGATTGGCATCAGGGCTTTATGGCCAGCATGCTAGCACACTGCCTCACATGTGCTCTGCCCCTTGCCTGTCATTCTCCCCTCACTTCTCCTTCCTTGGAATTTTAATCCCTGACTTAGCATGTAACCTTTGGCCTTGACTGGTTTTCCAGGAAGCCAAACCTAAGACAATTCTTTTATTTCCTGTATGCCAAATACTCTGGTGTGTGTATGTGAATGTCACTTTAGCTCTTTACAAAAAGTTCTTTGCAAGGGCTGGGGATTCAGCTCAGTGGTAGAGCACTTGCTTAGCAAGTGCAAGGCCCCAGCATCCCCCTCAAAAAAAGTTATTTGCAATTGAACAATGGAAACTTGACGGGACAGATAGAAAGGATAGAATAATTTGCCCTAAGAACACACAGCTAGTAAGTGGATGTATTGATATGCTCTCTCAGATCATGAGTACTGAAGTCAAACAGACCAGGGCTGGCTCTGGCAGTGTGCACTGTGTCAGGTCACTTAGCACTTTGAGCCTCCATTTCCTCATCTGCATAAGGAAAAGACTTAGATGTGATGCCCTCTACGGCCTTGTCCATTGTGGACATTCAGTAGCTCCAACTGTCTCATGGGAGACGCTCTGCTGTTACTGTGCTGGAATTTTCTGGCCATAGCCTAGGAAATGGGTCCTAGAGGATGAATCCGGGCCCAAGACTACTACAGTCCTAGGGAAACATCTTGGCAGATATCAAAGTTTCATTTAGCGAAGGTGGGGGCCCAGCATCTCCCATTCCTGCCCAGAGCCAACCCCAGTGGCATTTGTGCAGGCTTCTGCCTGAAAGCTGCTTTCTCACCCAGGTAGCTCCTGGCTCTTTTCAGAAAGGAGCCCAAATATCCTCCTCCCAAGGGAAGCCTTCCCTCCCCTGCCTTCACTTCTCCAGACTGGACCCTCTCTCTCTGTGCTCTCTGGTAACTCCTGCACCCTGCCACCCTTCCACACAACACAGTTTGCAATTGTATACAAACATGACCACTCATTACTGTCTTGCTTCATAGTATGGAAGAGCCATGAGAACAGTGTCCATGTTTACTTTTCTCCTATTTATCTCTAATGTCGAGAAGAGTGGGCAATGTCTGATAAACAGTTATTGAATTAATAGGTTAAATAGTTAATTAATACCATATCTCCAAGTCTTGACATGACCAAAGCAGCAATGTTTTTGCTTGAAAGATGAGCTAGGGTGAACTTTGACATCCCTGTCTCATTGCCCAAGTCACTCAGTATGTACCTGCATGTCCTTGAGTCCCGGGCTCCTCTCTCTCTCTCCTGCCAGCCCCTGTCACAGCTCATTAAGGGACTAATAAGGACATGACTGTACACTGACTCCACCATCCCCGAAGTCACCCTATGAGGCACAAGGCAGGCAGAGGGGGCTGAAGAACCAAGCTCAAGGTGACCCAGTAGTGAGAAGGAAGGTAAGGCTGGCATTTTGGATTCCTGTGGCTAGCTGCTGGGCTGAGCCTGCACAGTAGAATCCCAACAGGAAGAACATTCCAGGAGGAAGTCTGGGATGGTACAGAAAAGCAGCAAATCCTTTTCTGCAGAAGCATGTGGATCACCATGAGGTGGGCTCCAGTCTCGAAGACTGCAAGGAACCCCCATCCCTACCCGCTGTTAAATTCCTGACAGGCGCCCTAGGCCTTCCATTGACGTATCAGCCCTGCATTTGCCAGTCTCCTTTGCGAGCAGGCCTCGTTTCTGAGCCAGCTCCCTCTGGATGCCAGTTACTCCAGGCACTTTACAATTCCCTTCACAATGAAGCTTGCTGTTTTACCCCCAGCGTCACTGCGGACGCCATCTGAGCTATCAGGCAAATTCCTAAGCATCCTCCATCCTCAGCTCTCAAACACTGTCCCCATCGCTCTCGTCTACGCAGAGCTTTTCACAGTGCGTTGTCAAAAACTGCTTATATAAAATCCCAACTAATATTTGCATCCTTGAAGACTAGGATTTTAAAATGTTATCTCATATTCCAAGTTTGGTACATATAAGGGATTAAAATCATATTACAGTCATAGGTTGCTTTACAGTGGGGATATGTTCTGAGAAATGACTTGGTAGGTGATTTTGTCATTATGCAGAGTACAAGTACACAAAATAAAATGTCTATAGCATCACTAGGTGATGCAATCTATGAGACCTCTGTCACAAATACAGACCATCATGGACCTAAACATCACTATGCAGCATATGTGATTGTAATTCAATAATTAAAGGGATCTGGGCTTAAATCCCTGCCATGTCTCATATTAACTGTGTGGTTCTGGATAAGCCATTAAGCTCTCTGGGCCTCAGATTGCTCATTTGTAAAGTGGGGATAACAAGTGGCCAAAAAGTATATTTAAAGAGGTCTGGAGACAGCGCTTGGGAAGCACCTTGTGCAGCAAGAGGCTTGGAGGCCGCAGGAGCTCTGCTGCCCTTCAAAGCACACAGGTAGAAGGGAGCTGGTTCAAGGTCACAGTAAGAACCAGAACTTTGCACACCTTTGTTCTAACCTGACAGAAGACCGACGTTCTAAGACGCTCACCTGCATTTTAATCAAGTCTCCACATTCACCCTGCAGCACATCCAAGTGCGCCTCGGCCCTTGGTCTATAAAAGGACATTAGTGATAGCAGAGGATGATACAAGAAGTAACAAAATAACTGCCACTGTGACCGACTCCTCTGACAGTTGATCCATTTCCCTTGTTATTTAATCATGTCTCCCGTGACAGTATCTCTCAAGTATCAAAGTCAGCTGACACGAGTGTGTTCTACTTTCCCAGGGCCCATCCAAGCTCTGCCGGCCGGGGCGGTGGTGGTGAGCAGCAAAATCATCAGAACAAACAAAAAGCATCCAAAAACAAAAGACACTCTCCTGGCTCCATGTTGAGTCTAAGCCAAGTTGATGACTTATTCCAGGGCAGGGACAGCCATGGGGCAGGGATCATGAGGGTCTTGTTTATCAAAGCGTATCTCCAGGGCCTGGTTCCGTGCCAGCTCCCCGAAGTTTTGTGGAATGAATGGACAAATAAACGAAAAAGGCACGAATGAAGGAGTATGTCAGTGCAGGCCTCATGGGCATACGGCACAACTTTACACCCTTCCATTGCCCTCCCAGTTCACCCACACATGCAGGCCGTGTCCTCTCCTTACCCGAGCGATCAGCTCCCCGACCATGCCCGTCCAGGTGCCGTTGGCCTCAGGCACACCGTATACACCATCCCCAACCAGGCGGATCTTGTAGTTGAACCGGAGGATCTCGGCCAGCTCCTTGAGCATGTCCACGCAGAAGCCCTCATAGCGGTCATTGCCTTCCATCTCCTGGTGGTTCCCCTTCAGCATTAAATACGGGTTTTCCTGCAGCAAAACTGGGCAGCTGTCATTCTCATCTTAGCTCTGGCATCTCACCACACAGGACAGGGATGGCCTGCTGGGATGTGGAAGTCGGGGACGAGATGGGGCTTGGGTAATGGGCTACCTTCGAGGTAGCAAGGAGCTGCCCTCCCGTCACCCGCTCCTCAAAGCACTCCTTCATGGTGCTTCTCTTACCAGCAACACACACTGGTACCCACCATGCACAGGGCCAAAGTGAAGTCCTCCTCGCTGTTCAGGGTCATCACATTCCCCTATCCTTTCTCTGTCTCTGTCTCTCTGTCTCTGTCTCTCTCCCCCTTCTGTTTATTGTCCAGACCTACTGCTGGGCAATATAAGAGACAAGAGGATGCTTACAATAAACCAAGGTAGGTAAGAACAGGACATGAACCACTGTGCCCCAAGGTAGAGTGCAGGAATAGGGCAGGTGGTGAACTGTTCAGAGAAGGCTGTAGAGGAGGTGGAATCCACAGTGGGCTCTGGGGAACAGCTGGACACTGTCAGATGGAAAGGGTGGGAATGAAGGCCATTAGGGGCAGGCATGATTGGAGCATAATCCCAGGCAAGAGAGAGTGGTGCCCACTCAGAGCCCTGCTTGGATCCTCCAACTGTAGTTGGAGAATGAGCAGTGAGGAGGAGAAATTTAGAAGGGTGAGTTAGGGTCCACATAGATCTCAGTGCCAGGATGAGGCGATTGCACATTATATAAGACACGGCATCTTGGATTTTAGAGATACAAAGCAGAAGTAAAGAATAGCAAGTAGTAAAAAAAAAAAAAAAAAGAATAGCAAGTAGTAAGAGAGGGACCACGGGGGCCAGGATAGGCCTTCTCTTGGTGTGTGAGACTGAGTACTGAGCTGCAAGTGGCTCAGTCTGGACTAGGAGGAACTGGAAGGATGTAAGAGACACTTGGAAGAATGGGCTTGATGACTGGCAGGGTGTTGGTGCAGAGGACGGGCCCAGACCCTTGGCACCCGGGGAGATCACTGAGAACCGCATCATCCTTGTCATGGGTGGCTCAGGGAGGAAGATTTGAACATAATGGATTTGGCGTGGTAGCAGGCTATCCAGGAGGAGGAAATGACCAGCAGGGTATTTAACATGTGAGGTGAGGTTAAGAGGGGGACAGGGCCTGGGAGCTCTGTACAGAGGTGTAGGCAGGAGGTGCACAAAGTGTGGCACCACTGAGGGTAAGAACTGGGACAGAGCAGAAGAGTAACACAAGATCTCGCCTGTGAAGGGAACCTGATCTCTGAGAGCAGAAAAGTGAAGCATACCCATGGATACTCAGGAAAGTGTGGACAGGAAAGTCAAGGGGAAAGGAGTTTGAAGAAGAAGGTAACCATTCCCACAAAGCAGGGCTCTGAGAGGACAGCTGGATCATGGGTCACGCGATCTTCCAAGGGCAGATGCAGCAGGGGGTGGCTGGACTCTGCAAGGGCTGGGGAGCAACAAGAGCATGCAGAAGCACAGGGACCAGCCTCTGAAGAAGCTGGGAGATGGAGGGAGCAGGGCAGCCCAGCAAAGGGCAGATGCTTCTCTGCCTAGCTCCTCCAAGTCAGGCCTCCCCTGGTGCTGAGCTGCAGTGCCCTCTGCAAACAGGGTTGGGGGGCCGCACAGGGGTGGCTGGTCCTGATCCTGGGATTCCCCAAAACGGAGCACAACTGAAGGGCAGCAGTGGGTAGGCAGTGGGGCAGTGATGTTGTTTCGGAGGGGAGATAACAGAGTACACCTGTAGCTAGGCAGCAAGGAACCCCTGCAAAAGGAAGAGATTAGAGAAGGCAGAAAGAGAGGGGATGCTGGGGGAAGCCAGGTCCAGGAAATGGTGATGGGCACAGAGCCCAGGGTGTGTATGGCCGGGAGAGATCTGGGGGTAAGGGGCAGAGTGTGATAGACAAAACAGACAAGCAGTGAACCCACACCGGCCCCCAAGGTGGCCCCAAAGGCAGGGCAGACAGGCAGGACAGAAGTCTTAGTGTGTGCGATGGTTTGGCAGAACTGCACCAGGGAAAGAGGGGAGAGAGTGGAGTTCAAAGTAGGTGACTGCTGAGGTGCAGCTGAAGACAAGACAAGGCAGACTGGCAGCAAGGAGCAGGGACTGCAGCGACAATCAGGCTTGGGGACAGGCATGAGGGAAGACGGCTTAGCATCATGGTGGAGACGATTCTAGAAGCTAACAAGGGAAGTGCTTAAGTGCCGAGTTGCTGAGTTTGAGCTGGATGGGGGCTTCTGCCTTGGGGGCGGTTAGGGTGGACCTGGAGGGCGAGACAGACTGGACACCACATGGAAGGATGGTGAGAGCAGTTTTGTGAGTGTGATGAAGCGGGAAAGAGGGAAGTAACAGGCTGCATGTCAGTGAGCATGACCTCTGAGTCGAAGGTGACATGGTGGCTTTGATTTGTGATCAGGTACACTGTCACAGCAATGAGATGAACCAGTTTCCCTGCCTTCCACACATGCCATCCTTGGCTCAAGGGTTTCTCTTCCCCATCTTCTGCCTAACCTAACCCACCACTGTCCCTGAAATCGTCTTGCCTCCTCCCATGCCAACCTGCCGCTCAGAACTCCCCTGTGCTCACGGCCAGGGATCCCTGACTACCCTGCAGTGGCTTCCCCTCTGCACCTGCCTGCGGCTCCCAGGTACAATGTGAGCAGGGCCTGGGACCAATCCCACCTCTGTTTTAGTCCCCTCAGCAGGCCCCCGTGTGAAGTACCTGCTGACTGTGTGACTGAGAAGAGCCGACGTGCTGCCATGGACAGGGCCTGGCTAAGGGTTCCCATCCCAGGACCACGGTGTCTTTAGTTATATCCTAAGGGCTGTCGTAAGACTCGCCTCCCTTAATACTTGCTACTCTTGAGTTAATTGAAAATTCACTGACACGTCCAAAGTAAATATCCAAAAGGCTAATCTTGGAGGGAGGAGACATGTTGGAAAGCCAAAGTATGCAAGACTGGGACTCACTGGTACTTTGGGAAACATGGGGGACCAACTGCTGTGCCGTGCTGACAGGGGTGTAGGGAGGGCCTCAGGGACAGCGCAGCAGTATGTTTCACGTGCAATCTGGTACAGAAAAGGCGTGTAGGGAGTGGGAGCTGGGACTCATCCGCATGTTTGCTGGTATTAACCAATAAATCATTCACAAGTCCCAAGTGTACCCTGACAAGAGTAAGAGACAACACAGATATGTGCTGAGCTTTAAAGGATAAATCATTCAGGATTACCATTTACAAGGGAAAACCCACAAATGGTCACCTAGGGACTGAGTTAGGATCATCATTCCTCTAAGAGCTACCGATTCCTGTCAGCCGCCTCTGACACATAGGCACACATGCACAAGAACCAGTGCTGATTGGCTTTGAGTTTTGCTTACTGCTTCGCTAAATGTCACCTCATGCAGGAGCGTCCTGCCAGTACCCTTGCCCCTCACGCACTCACGTGCGGCTGTGTGAGCATGCACATGCACACAGGTACACCCGCGCGCAGATCAGAGGGACTCCCAGTCTGAAAAGAGGACCCAGTGGTCTCAGGGTAGCTGTGGCACTGAAGCTTCAAGCAGTCAGATTCCAGACCCTGAGAGGCAGGAAGCACAGCCCAGCAAGCCCCCCACCTCCCTCCCCAGATCTTCTTGGCTTTTAAGGAATTCCTTAAAATTCCTTCCTCTTCCAAGTCCTCTAGGAAGGAATTCTTCCACTCAGATTCTAATTACTGAGCTCCCACTTGTGTCAGGCACCCAAATCTCCAGGAGCTCTTGTTACAGAAGGGAAGGAGAGATCCAAACTACTACCCCTCAGAAAAGCTGTGCCATATCAGAGTGGGGTAGAAAAATCTGCAGATGGATAGCACAGGAATCAGTCATGAGAAGAGTCCATGGAAGAGGTGGCAACTGAATGGAGATTTGACGGTGTGCAGTATCTTCCTCCTTTCTGGCAGGAGGCAGGAATTCAGTGAAGGGCATTCCAGGTAGAGGGAATAGCACAAGCAAAGGTAGGAGAGGCATGACGCAGATCCCAAGGTGCACGCAGAGTGAGAAGGTAAGGAGGGCGAGCAGTAGGAAGGAAATCGCAGGACAATTCTGATTTTGGCCGAGGAGAAGGGCAGAGAAGCAGGGCAAGTGAGAAGGAAGCGGTGAGGAGAGCACCAGGCAGCTTGACCAGACAGGCCTGGTCTCTGGATTGGGGTGCAGACTGTGAATAGATAGAACAGACTCCAGGAGTTTCTCAGAGGTTGAAAAGACAGCAGGAAGGACATCCTAGCAGTCACACTGTGCCCTCCCCCAGCTCAGTTCAGCCAGACTGTCCCCAGCTCTCAGCTAGAATGGGGAACACCACCTCCAACTCTTCCTGGCATTTCTTGTTGTTCAGAGATATTGAAGTTGGAGCTGGGATGGGGAGGGTCTAAAATCCGGGAGCTGGAACCGCTCTCTCTGTCCTTTGCTCCAACTGCTCCCTCTGCTGGAATCCCCTCCCCAGGGAACCTCTCACTTGCATCAAGTCTCTGCATAGATCTCACCAACCACCTGGGTATTAACACCTTCTCCCTCAGCACCCCAACCCCACTTGCCCAGCCCCCTGCTCTATATCTTTTGTCCCTTGGCTTCACCACCTTCTAATTTATCATTTGGGATTTAGGGTCAAACATCCCTAAATCCAAAACTCGAAAATCTTAAATACTCCAAAACCAGAAACTTTTTGAGTGTTCACATGATATAGTCATGTGTTTTAAATTCTAGATTTCTAAATCAGGGATGCTAAACTGGTAAACTTTTGGGTAGACTACCCTAAAACCTGAAAAAATATGCAATGTGAAACACCTCCAATCCCAAGCATTTTGGATAAGGCATATTCAACTTGTATTGATTTTTTATTATCTCTCTTATCCCTCACTGGAATGGAATCTCCTACAGGCAGGACTTTTTGTATTTGGTTCACTGATGTATCCGGAGTGCCTAGAATGGTGAGTAGCACCCAGTAAATATTCATTGAATGAATAAATGAAAATACTCAGTGACCCACTGCTTACCAAATGAATGGGAAAGTTAACAGTCTGGCACTCAAATTCCTGAGCACTGTGAACTGACTTTTCTGGCTTATTCTTCTCCCCTTCCCTACCAATGACCATTCCTGGGGAAAGCTTACACTTTTCAGCATTTCTTAAACACCTAACAATGCTCTCCTTCATTCACTTTCACATCTCCAACTGTTCCTGTCTTTCTGAGTCAGCCTTAAATGTTCCTTAAGGTGTTGCTGACCTCTGTGTGGGATGGAACCTCTCTCCCCTCTGCACCCCACAACTCTACCTTTGTGCCTCTCTCCTGGCTTTTATCTCATTCTGTTTACAGCAGATCAATAATTCCAGCCCAGGTTTTCTGGGCCCCGGGAGTTGGTGAAGGTCATGATAGAGGTCCCCGAGCTCTTTGTATTATCTCAAAAAGCTTGAAAGAAATGGACACGTGTGCAGATCTTGCACATTTAGCAGGGATGAGGCTGAGCATGCTGTACCATACATCATCTCGGCTTTGGGCTGAAATACTGTGACAATGCTGCTTATTGCCTGTTAATAAGAAGCTGTGTCAGGCAGGGAAATACACTTTTGACTAGTTAAAAAGGGGAAGAGGAGATAAAACTAATTATTATTGCTTAATACATGCAGTTGGTTTAATTGACAAATCTTTTAAAACACTAGGTCTTCACAGGGGGAAGACAGATAATACACTGGCTGTGTAGCACTTGACTTATCTCATCTGCTAAATTATAACCTCCCGGGAGGATACAGACTGAGTCTCACTCATCTTGGGTTTCCGTGACTAAGCAGGGTTGAGGGGTCAGCTTGGTAATTATTGAAGAGAACTGAATCAAATAAAATGGCAAGTGGCCCTTTGCTCTACAGATTCATCGAGAACTCTCTTTGCACATCTGGAAGTGAAGAGAAGCCATCAAAACCCACAGACAGTGAGGTGTCCCCTTGGAAGATGTGGGGGTGGTGGGGCTCGTTTTGTATACAGAAGGCTCCAAGCAAGGTGGGGTGCTGGGAAAGAGAGGGTCTACCCCCAGGGGATTAGATCCAGCATACCCACCTATATGGGAAGGCTCCCCTGGCCATCAGGGGACCTCCTGAAAGAGTTTGCAGACTGTACTGTGGACTCTTCCCACCCCATCCTTCTTCCTCAGCTGCCTGGGAGTTCATCAAATATCATTTCCATATGAAACAGCAACTTGAGTGCAATTACACTGTCATAAATTGGCCTCGGCACTGTGATTAGTGCTCCCATCTTCTGTCCCTGGGAAGTGAGCGAACTCTTAGCACTCTGGAAGGCACCCTGAGGAGCTGCAGCTGGGAGGCTTGGGAGACCCCGCTTACCAGGATGGTGGTGACGACCAGGGTGGTGTTGAAGAGGCTGTCGGAGATGTTGGAGGCGTAGAGGTGGCTGTCCATGCTGAGGCCCTCTGCCACGTGCCACTGGCCGATCTGAGGAGACCAATGGGAAAGGACTGGGAAGACACAGCAAGGAGCCTGCACAGCTGCAGCCACCTGAGTTGCAAGAGCCAGGAGGTCACGACCCTGCCTCTGCTCAGCTGCACATAAGCCACAGGAAGCAGGGCTGAACTGGGGCAGGAGCCTGAGGGGTAGCTTAAGGAAAAAGGGACTGTTAGGGTATAGGAAGGAAGGAATGAAGACTTGGGAGAGGAAAATGAAAAAATCAATCAGGAATGGAATGTGGTCCATGAAAGTCGTCTCGTCTAGAAGGGAATGAGATGTAGGAAATCACATTATTTTCAGCTAGGGACGAGCTACGGTACTCTTGTGCTTTGGTTTGTCTTCACTAATCCTTATCATCCAAGTAAGAGTCAGAATGGCATATGGGTAGGAACTGGCATAGACTAGGCTTTTAATAAATGTTTGCTAAGGGGACCAAGAGATGGAAGGAAGGGAAGGGGAAGGGGGAAAAAGAATTCAGATGTGCCAGATGTACCAGATGTGCCATGTACACGCATCAACTCCTCACAATGAATGTAACCGTTATGTACTGCCAACATGTACTAATAACAACATAACAACAACAACAAAAAAAAACACAAGTGTTTGCTGAATGGTTAAACATAATGAATGAATGAATGACCCAGAAGATGGAAGGTCCGCATCCCACTTCTGGATGATTCACTTGCTTGCTCTGATAATTTAGAGAAAGTACCAAAGTCCTCCAGAGTCCCATCTGTAAATGGGGTTGGTAACATTTCCCCACCTTCTGTCAGAGCCAAGTGACATCACAGATGGCCAATCTGACCACACAGTATCCAGGCACTAGTCACTGTGGAACCTCAGGAGAGTTTCTGAACCAACCCATGGGCCCTGCCTACTCATCTGCAAAGTGGGAACATAATAGAAACTTCTTTGGGTCACTGTGAGGATGTATTTACCCTGGCACTCAATACATGTTATTTTCTTCCCACTTCCCTATTGTTTTGCTTTCCTTTTATTGCCTTTTGCTTCATTTTAATTTTGTTGTGGTAAAAATGTAACATTAGATCTATCCTCTCAACAAAATTTTAATTGTACAATATATTCCTGTTGACTATCTCATTGTCTTAAAGACATCTTAGGGAAACAAAAATCCACAATTTAAATTAGTTCCCCATCCAGGAAGTTATCTAGCCCTAAATTCAACAGCAGTGAATTGTGAGACCGTTTTCCCAGGGGACTCCTTTGTATTATATACCTAAATAAACATTATATAAATGCATGTATATGTAAGTAATATAGAAATACATAATGTATAGATACATAAATTATATAGTATACTTATATAAAATTCTGATATAGTTCTGCTAGCTAGACTCCCCAACAAATGGTTTCTGTTGAGTATTTGAGATGGGCAGCCAGAGAGAGAGCTGACAGCTGGCTGCAAACCAATCAGATGCACGCAGCCGCCTCGCCCAGGCGTCTCCGGGCACCTCCATCAGCTTCCCTGGAAAACTCTGTGAGTTCTATGAGTGCTGCAGGGCTCTGTTTCTTAGAACGGGGCTCTAGGTTCTCTTCCAGAATCTCCAACAACAATAAAGGTGTGACTCACGCTTGACTCTCAGCCCTGCACCACCCGGCAAGAGAGCCAGGGTGCCAATGAGTGGGAGCCAGCTTCCTACATCCATGGTCTGGAGAAGGCAGAGCACGAAGAGGGCAGGACCAACCCAGGACCACCTGGACCATCAACTGAGCTCTTGTGGGCCTCCAGTTCCATCAGGGGCCTCAGGGCATGGGGGAGGCCATTCAGCTGGCAAAGGGGAGAAGACCATGAACTGCTCTCCGTGCCTTTGTGAGGAGGCTACCTGGAAGAGGGAGCAGCTGTCTCTACCTCTGCAGGACTACGAAGACTTTGCAACATGAGCTTTTGGGTTTGGAAGCAGTGCTTCATGCATTTCCAAGTAGCAAGTCCTATTTACAGAGCAAGAAGCTCAGGCCCAAATAAGACAGCCCAAGCAACTTGTCACACACCCCATCAGCTGAGAAGGCCGAGCTTGAAGCCCTGTGCTCTTGGCCCTAGATGAGTTTCGAAAGAAGCTGGCATGGCCATCCTGTCTGAACCTTCCAATGTTCTCTGACATTTTCATTTCCCCACATGTCTTCCACAGTAGCCCGTGTATCTCATGACAAAAAAGGCCAGCTTTATGTACGCTCAGACTGGACTTGGAAGCAGGGAAAGCCATTGTCTCCTGTCAGCAGAATTCTGTTATTGGCCAGGCACGGCAGGCAGGTAGGTGAACCCACCTCTGGCTTCCAGAGCTCCTACTGTCTCTCAAAGGGACCAGTCAGGCCAGGCCATTGTCTGATCTTCCCCTTCTGCCCCTCTCTGTAGGGGCAGGAGTGAAGGATGAAAGATGTGCTGTTCGATTTCCAAATGGGAGGGAAAGGGTAATAGTCATTGAGCATCTGTTGTGTTAGATTCAAAGTTCTGTCACCTCTTTGAGTTCTTCCATGACCCTTTGGAGTAGTTATGGGGTTTCTATTTTATTTCTGAAGAAACTGAGGCTCAGAGAGGTTTAATGGCTTGCCTAAGGTTGCACATTTGGTGGATGTAGCACAAGCTTGGAGCGGGATGTGTTTGATTGCAAAATCCATGACCTTTCCTGTTTCTGTCACCGCCTCTTAGGGAGGGGATGCTAATGTACCCTTCGCCCGAGAGGCCATGCTAAACAGGACATGGCTTCACTGGGCCTCAGCCATGCAGGGAGAAGTCCAGACACACAGCTTGCTTCTTCCTGGTCTTGGCATTCCACAGAGCCACATTGTCTCCTCAAGGAGCTAGGTTTCCCTGCCTTTAAAATGGGTGGAAGTAGCTCCCAATGGTCTCGTAAGCTGTGAAAGGTTGTATTTGGACAGAAGGGATATAAAAAGAAATCGGGCTAGATGTCAGCATTTGGATGTTTGGTATAGGACTGAATTTCTTAGAATCCTGTAGATCACTCTGAACCTACATTTCATACCAGGAGGGCCGGTAAGACCTCAGATCTCCCTATTCACCTTCCCACCACAACTGTTCTCAAAGGACCCAATGCTCACCAACCACTGCTGTAAGAGTCCCTAGCCCCAGGCTCCCTCATCTGACTCAAGTCATGAGCTAGGTCCCCTGTGAAAGCCAAGGATAAGGATGATCTATCCAGAGCCAGACCCAACAGCCTGAGCAACGCACCCTCCCATTTGTCACCTCTGGGGACCTGGCAAAGAGCCTAATTAGCCCCCATGCTCAATTTGGGAAATGAATCTCCCACCCACCCTCCTATTAGCTCCCAAGAAATTAATAAACTCATCAGATCCAACAAAGTGGTTTGGCAGCGATTACTCAGAGCAATCTAATTGCAAAAAGGCAGTGGGAAGGAAGGGGAGAGGCAGAGCCAGGCGCCCTGGGATACAGGCTAATTGTCCCACCCACTGGGCACCTTCGATGCCACACACATGCCAGGGGTGGGCAGGAGATTCAGCACTCTCATCACTGACAATCTGTGCCTTTGCCTGCAGCCAAATCTCTCTGCTCTACCCTACTGACACCTGCCCCCAAAACCTTCCGTAGGAACAACTGCTTTGTAAGCTGCTTCCACATATGCCCACATGTGCAGGCTTGATGTCACTTCAAATAATGTCTCTGCTTGGCGCTCTCAGCTTCTGTCTCCCACTTGCCTTGCCTTTGGACCAGTTTAGAGGGCCCGGAGGATACAGTGAAGGGAGGAGAGAGTAGCATTTGCACAGGATTACTACTAGCCTCTATCCAATTTTAATGCAAGTGAGAAAAAAGTACTTCGCTGGGCTGGGCAGATGCAACCCCACCAGTGCACAGCTGGGCCTGCAGAGCTCAAGATTTCAGCCTCTACTCACCCTTGAATTCTGTACTACCTGTGCCACCCAAGGGATGGCCCTGGAGTTGGAGAATTTGAGTTTCACTCGGCTTTTCTGCTTAGGACACGTGTGATCTCACATAAGTTAATGAATTCTCCCCAAGCCTCAGTTTCTGCCATGTATAACATGGGGATTAAAACAGCAATTATTGCCAAAGAGTTATTATGGAGATTAAATGAGATGGCATATGGGCCAAGTACTGTGCCAGTATTCATCACAGGGCTACTGCCTGAGACAGAGGGGGAAACTCTTCTGTGTCCTCCAAGGGACTCTGCACTGTAGAGTTAGTTCATTAGACAGATCAGGCCAGTGTCTCCAAGTTTCAAGTCCAGACTAGTAGTATCAGCATTCGAAATTCTCCACCTTCACTCCAAATGGGCTAAAATCTGAAACTCCAGGAGTAGAGCCCAGTAAGCTGCGTTGCAATTAACTGGATTCTGATGTTGGCTAGGCGTTTTTTTTTTTTTTTCTTTTTGGCGCTGAGGATTGAACTCGGGGCCTTGCACTTGTTACGATGTTGGCTAGATTTTAAGACAGAAAGTGAAATTCAGATTACAGGAAAAGTCTAGAGTGTAGAAATTAATAGTGATTGAGTACCCAACCATGGTGAACTAGGAAATGTTTAAAGACTGGTTCTCCTGGAAAACAGAGCCCCTGACTTACAGTATCTGCCAGTTTCTGTGATGTAAACACTCCCAACATGGCTGGCACGATGTTAAGAGACAGAGCTGGGAAGATACGTAGAATGGTCTCTCCCTAGCTGGGACACTGGTGCCAGCACCCCACGGATGCTGACTCTGCCACCAGGCTCTGGGCTGGACACCAGAAGCTCGTGCACACTGGTCCCATTACCAGTAAGGAAACCCAAGTCCAGTTAAGATAATTTACCCAATTCACAGAGCTGGTAAGTAGAAAATGCAGGATTCAAAACAAGCCCAATGTGTTGCTTCATTGGGGACCATGATATCTAAATTAAATGTGTAGTCTTTCTAACTACTGATTCGACTACTACCAGAAGTAACACTGTGTGATAGAAGTGCTTATTCAAATATGAAAATTTAGATAAATACAACTGATATGGGATAGTCTTGCCTCTGCATGAAAAGCATCATTTGCCTTACATCCCCAAGGGATACAGACCTATATATTTACTAAATTTCAGAGATTTTATTATACATTCAAAAGCTGTATTTCCAAAAATCCTTCCTGAAGGAATATATTCCTCTGTCCTCTTAAACAGAGTGGACATTGCACCTTAATAGGGGCTGACATCATTATGAAACCAGTTATTACACTGCGTGGTGACACAGTGCTGCCCTGGCGTGACAGTAATGTGCAGGGCTGCTTGCCTGCAATTCTGCTCCCTTGTAAGGAGATTTGTGTACCTTTCGTGGTGTTTCTTTTCTCACTGTGAGGAGTCATTTTTTGTTTCTAGTGGGACAGCTACCTCTGAGCTTCCATCCTTGAAGGAGCTGTGTTTAAGACCTCTGGATGGAGCAGCTGGGGCCACCTTTGGCAGCACTGGTTGGAAGGAAAGCTTGGAAAAGGGACCACTGGGGCCAAGGGACCACTGTGGAAAATGGGCTCCATGGCTTCAACAGGACATATCCACAGTCCTCTGAAAGGTAGCGACTGTGCAAATGAATGAGTGTCAAACACCAGGATTTGGTCTGTTACATGGCTCAAGTTGGGACCAGCAAGCTAGTCACTATGGGAAGTGTATATCCAAGGCCCTGACAAAGGTGTCCTCCATGATTCCTGATGGAGCTGGCAGTATGTCACCTGGAGGCAGGGGACCTGCACTGGTATCCAGCACTCAGCCTCCACCCTCGTCCAAGTTTCCACTGAACTTCACGCAGCAGCAGGCAGCCATAACCACAAAGTCTCTGCCCCCACGATCAGACCAACCTCTGCTTAGAAACCCTACAGTTCTTTCCCACTTTGGTTCGAAGAGGAACCAAAACCCTTACTGCTGCCTACAAGGCCCTGCGAGGCCTGCCCTCTGCCCACTCTCCACCTTGGCTACTAACTCTGGTCACACCAGTCTTCTTCCCACGCTCAAGGGCATCGGGCCTTTGGGCCTTCCATGTCATATCTGTCTGCAGCTGTCCCTGGCACATGCCCCCCTGCTCTCGGCCCTCTTTCTGCTACTTCAGGGAATGGCAAACCATGGCCTACACTCCAAGTCTGCCTGTTTCTGGAAATAAGTTTTCTTGGGACACAGCCATGCCTATTCATTTATACATTGTCTGTGACTGCTCTCATCTACAACAAGCAGAGTTGGACAGAGGCATTCAGTCAGCAAAGTCTCAATATCTGCTCTCTGGACCTTCATAGAAAACGTTTGCCCACCCAATCTAGTTCTCACCTGCTGATCCTTCAGGCCTCAGGTCTAAGATTATTTCCTTCCAGAAGCCTTTCCTTCTCTTCCAATGACAAACTTCTGCCAGAACCATACCCTTTTCCTTCAGAACGTGTGTTACTGTGGTGTCCCTCGCTGCCTGTCTGCCTTATTGTACAATGTGCTTCCTAGGAGCAGGGATTGTGGGTGGTTTTGCCTGTTCTTTTATCCTTAGAGCCTGGCACAGTGCCTAGCTTACTGTAGATGCACCAGGAACATTGCATAGATCATCTCACTGAATCCTCAGCAAATCACAAATCCAAAAAAGATAAATCTTTCATTCTCTCCTTCTTTCTTTTTTTCCTTCCTTTCCTCCTTCCTTCTTGTTTCTCCCTCCCTCTCTCCCTCTCCCTCTCTGCAGTACTGAGGATTAGACCCAGTGCTTTCGCAATGAACTACATTCCTAATCCTCAGCCAGCCTTTTTTTTTTTTTTTTTTTTTGGAGACAATGTCTCACTAAGTTACCTAGGCTGGACTTGAATTTGAGATTTCCCCCCATCTCAGTCTCCAGCAGTGTTGGGATTGCAGGCATGCAACCCCATACCCTGTTTAAGGGGTAGAGATTTTTATACTCATTTTACAGATGTCAAAGATCCCTTTGTTCTCACAAAACTAGGTTGCTAAAGTCCTCAAAGTCTTATGCTATTATATACCAGAATGGAGATTCAGGTGTGTGCTTTCTCCATCCTGAAAGTATATACTCCTAACTCCTATGCTAAGATTCAAGATGGTAATTCTGGGAATGGGCTTAGCACAGTGCCTGGCATGTTAGAGCTCTGTGCCTTGGTCCTTCTTGGATGTTCTAGTTGAATCTCAAGCCTCTTCCCGGAGGTCCAGGGACTCACCCGACTATCACCCCTGGGACTCACCCATCCTTCCTCTGATGGGGAGCCTTGGCAATCCTGCCAGCTTGAAGCCCTCTCCCTCCTGCTTAGAAATATGGAGTTGTCATTTTGTCACTTGGTATTCTCTCTGGCAGGTAAAAAGGGATTCATTTTTAAAGCCCCGAGGGATAGCCTCACTTCCTTGCCTACATCCAGGGGTGAGAACACAATCCTACAGCACTTAGCATTTTATGTACATTTAGATGATTGTTCTCTGCACTCCACACTGCCAGGACCCAGCTTCTTCCCAGGAGGCTGATGTAACTCCTGGGCAGGGCAGGTCCTTCTGTTCTAGAGTCAGATTCTACAAACACTTATTGATCTTCTTTGCTTACTGGGCACTGGGCCGTGTGGTTTGCTTACATAAATTTTCCTGATTCTGCATAATGATCCTGTTATTATTCCCACCTGAGAAATGTGGACTTAATGTATGCACTTCAGATAACAGTAACAATGCTCAGTGTAGGTACTTTCATACAAGTTTTTTTTTAATGAATGACTGAAACAGATGCAGAGATGTCAAGCAACTTGCTATGGATTACGTAGTTAACAGGGACTACACAGATTAAACTGGGATTTGAACTCAGACTGTATTTATTACTATACTAGCTGGTTGAGTTAGGACAGGTGTAAGATATCTTGACTTTAAGACCTGGGCCTTCCCCATCATTCTGACCACTGTGAACTGGTTTGTTGGCAATTACGGCCCTGAACAGAGTCAGCTGAAAGAGCCCATATCAGTGACCCTGGCCAGGGCCCAGGCTGATTACCTAGAAGCCTGGTACAAAGAGTTGTCTGGGGCACCAGAAGACCCACATTTTCCTTCCCCCGCTGCCATGCGTAATCTGTATGATGTTGGGCAAATCACTCAACTTCTCAGAACCTTTCTCATCTGTAAAATGGAAATGAAGAAGACTGCCTACCTATATGCTATAGCCTGGGGCTGGAATGACCCCCTCATCTTGACACTGTTGGGAGGCAGTGAAAACTTCAAGAGATGGGGCCTAGTGGGAGGTCAGTGGAGAAGTGCTCTTCAAGAGGGACAGTGACACCCCTGGTTCTTTTTCACTTTCTGGCCATGACCATGAGGTGAGTGGTTTTTCTCCACCACATGTTCCTGCTATGATGTGCTGCCACAGGCCCAAAGCAACAGGGCCAAACAATCATGAGACAAAATTCCCAAATTTTAGCCATAACAAACATTTGCTCTTTGTAAGTTGATTACCTGGGGTATTTGTTATAGTAACAAAAAACTTATTAAAGTAACTTGGTAAAGTAAGTCCCTAACTTACCTTAAGTTGCAAACTTTCACACATGTACTGTACGATTCACTTTGTTTGATACGAACAAATTCAACTTATGAACATTCTCCTGGAATGGAACTCATTTGTAAGTTGGGCCCTTACTGTACAATGTTGTTGAAAAGCAACTGAAATAATGCAGATGATAGTTTTTGATGATCATAATAAGCCATGAGGAAGTACCCAACAGTACTGCTGTTCATCTGGTAGGAACACAACTGATCAGAAGGCAGGAGATCTGGGCTCAAGGTTCACCCTGCCTCCATTTACCATAATAACCTTGGGAAGACAGTTTCACTATCTGTAAGATAAGGACAATCTCACCTCCCTTTTCCCTTTATTGGGAAGATATGAGGCAATCATGGATGTGACAAAAGTTTAAAGGTCTATAATATCTAAATTTTTCACATCCCAGGTCCTCCTTCTCTGGGTCTATTCAGAGTTGGATGAATTGTAACCGATGGCTCATTTTTTAAGATCTCAGGTTCAGAATACTAAGCTGAAGTTCTATTAGTCCCTTCTAGAATGCACGGAACTGATTTTGACACAGGGACAGGGAGAGGGATGTGATTTGCCAAAGATGCCAGGAATGAACTGAGATTGAGTTAGTGTTTCAGACTGTCTAAGTGTAGGTCTGTACCTTGATACAAGACCAACCAAAAAGACTCATAATACCAGCCTCTGTGGTGACCGCCTGGCATAGGAGTAAAGGCATTGTGAGTTTAAACGCAATGTTTCCAATCATAAACATTTAGTTCACATGGGAGACTAGGTCACGAGCAAGCTCCCAAATGCTGCCGAAAGGGGTGATTTGAGGAACAAAGCAAATTGCTGAAGTTGGCCAAAGACTTCATTCTTTTAGCCAGAAAAGCCATCAAAATATGAGTGCAGAATGCCAGGAAAATTCAGCGTCACAGGACAGCAACAGCACAAAGTAAGAGATGAAAACCAAGTCCAGAGAGAGTTGGGTCCTCTTCAGATGTATGTCACATGGGCTTTAGCACACCTTTGACTCAGTTGGTCTAAAGTAGTTTTGTTAAACTGTGGGTTGCAACCCATCAATGAGTTATGAAATAAATTTAATGAGTCAACACCTGCATTAAACAATAAAATTTGTATGTAAAATAGAGTACAATGTACATAGCGGAGGTTACCTTTGTTTCATAAGATTACAATAGTTACTATGGTTTCATAAGATTTGGTTTCAATTGCACATAGGTGGGTGTTACTGTGCATCTTGAATTGCAACCTAAATGCAAGTCATGCTCAGGGTGAGAAAATGTCTGGCACTGACGGTTTACACATGCTACCTCTTCACTACTCTATCAGTCAGCCACTAGCAGAGGACCTGGAACATAACTAATGCTCAACGTGTATATTTTTGGCATCAATGAACTAATCTTGACCATTTGCTGTAACTGACGGACTAATGTAAGAACATTATACAAGCTAATACTTTTGAACATCTACACCATGCCAAGTAGAATAGATGGCTATATCTATTATCTTATTTCATCTTTTCAATCATACTTCAAGGGATATAACCGAAGAAAACTGAGATTATGGGATGTTCAAAGCCAGACAGGATCACTATGAATCACTGCCACCAAGATATTAATTTTCCTGGGCTGTGGATATGAAGTTAAACATTTGGTAAACGCTTGAATCATTGTTCTTTAACCATTGGCATTTGCTTTAAGTATCCCTGCTGAGATTCCACATCCCTTTGCATTTCCTTGTCTTTGATTCTGACATAGGTATTTAGAAGAAATATTTAAATAAAGCTTTAAAAAAAGGGAGTCCAGTACAGTGGAAAAGAAAAGCATCAGGAGCTCTGGCTTCCTATTCTGGCTCTGCCATCAATCACTGTGCCCTCTGGGAGTCCCCTGTTGGGGTCTGTCACCCTCCCTTTCCCCTCATCCATCAAGATTCAGTCTGAATGTCACTCCCTTCTCACCCTCCTTGACTTGGTCAGGCCCCCATTCCTAGGATTCATTCAGAGTGAATCTGAACCACTCTGTAGTAATACTCACCACACTTGTAATCCTAAAGCCATTCACATAATTGCTTGTTTCAAGTCAATTTCCCCCAAAAGACAATCCATTCCACGAGTGATGAGACTCCATCTTGCTTCCCATCATATTCCTGATGTCTGCTGTGGAATGTGCACTTCTTAAATATTTAATGACTGACATGAATAAATTCCTCTTTGTAGCTCCAGCTTCTAGGATGGTGCTTGGCTCTTAATGGGTGCTCAGTAAATATCTGTTGAGTTATGACATTCCTTTGGACAAGTCACTTCTTTTTGGTCTTCATTTATTGTAGCTATAAAAGAAGGCTATAGCCTAGGCCCTTTCAGCTCAAAGAGAAATCCTTGAAAGTGCTGAGTACATTTACAATGTGGTGTACTTCCCAAGTGTCATGGGCAGAGCTTAAAGAGGCCCAAGAGGAGCAGCACCAAGAGGCCCCAGAGAAGTGATTGCAGGAGGCCAGAGAAGCACAGCTGACTAGATGCAAAGGTGAAGAAAATCTCACAGGGATAGTCAAAAATTTCACAGACTCTTTTCTAAGTATTATGGGGACAATCCAATTGGCGCTCCTTACATTGACATGTGGTGAGGACATGGTAGAGTCCCCAAGTTGGAAGACTCATCTGCCCTTCTCTCTCCTTGAAGGTTGAAGGCATTTCAAATTATCTGCCAAGAAGAGCATTTGTCAGAGAGCTGGGCCATGCGGGGACCCACCCGAGGGATTCAAGGAAGACCCTTCTTCAATCTGCCACAAAACAGCCCTCTCTGAGCCCCATGAACTGAAGACAGTCAGGGGAGGATGCAATACTGTAGATGTGTACACTCAAAAAGAGATCTAAGGCTAGAAGGAAAACACTTCAAGAAGAAAAATGCCCCAAAAATGGAAGAATTTTCTAGCAATAAGAGTTTTCCAGGATGGACTATGTTGCCCCCAGTGTAGTAAATCCCTGGCACTGAGGCATTCAAGCACAACTCTTCTTTATGGGGATGCATTTGCAAGAATCCAAGTAGCCAATTAGAGCAATGGTCTTGAGGACCTTTTCATTCTGCCTGACCCTAGGAGTGTAGGATCTAGGCTCTACTTCTACATCGGGAACCAGGAGGAAGGCAGGGCATCTAGAGGCACATCAGGCTCTTGGACACTGTAAGTAAGAGAGACGGAGAGCAGGAGTATGGAGCAGGTAATGCAGAGAGAAAAGGCTGTGCAAGAGAACTTTAGACATAAGTTTGCTCACTCCTGGTCTTCTCTCCTGGCTGAATCTCATTACAGGTGGTTCTTGTTCTTCACAGCAGTGCTAATGTATAAGGAGCTGCCACACATTGCACTAGGGAATACTACACCTGTGCTCCTAGGGGAACTACAGGGTTAGGTCATCAAGCAGTAAAGCATAACCTTGTTAATTTATGTGGGCTTCTGCTTCCAGATATCTCATGTAACATGTATTGCATATTGTCAATTCAATGACACTGACAACAGCACTATAGCTCAGGCCTGAACAAAGCGAATCAAACATGATATCCTCTGTAAGGCACATCTCAGCCTCTCTGTGCTTAGGAACACTGGGCAGCACTTCAGCACTGTGACTGAGATTCATTTTAAACAGAAGTATTACTCGGGAAAAAAGCACAAAAGTGCCGAACCGAAAATGAAGAGGACACTCGTTTACAGCACAACAGCCAAAACAAGAGTGCGGTGCATCACCCATTCGGCCAAAGCAGAAACACGTCCATCAGGTGACTCAAGGTTTTTTGCGGCTTCGTGCATGTCTGCAAAAATGCCACGAGTATTGATTTGGGGTTTACAAGAAGATTCTAGCAAGTCATCAAATCTTCAAGTACGAAACCCATAAATAATGAAAATCAATTTACTTGTCTGCTCTTGAACGTGTCGCTTTTGTCAAGATGTGCTGACTTCCATCCCTAATCCCAACCTCTGGGATGCGATGCAGAATTTGGTCACCACTCTTCCTGCCAGAGAGGAAACCCACGCTAGCGGTTCTCAGACTCTCATGACAGACGAAGTCACCTAGTGCAGGAGTGGAGCTCTGGCCACCTCTGTTGGCTCTCACTGCAAATGCCACCCTCCAAGATGCTCTCATGGATTTCACTGACTCCCTTCTTAGTTCAAGGTTTCAGAAGTCAAAGTTCCACAGTAGGGCTGGAAGAAAGATCAGATGCCCTTTCTCTTTGGAACGAAGTACTGAATGTGGTTAGTAATTTCTTTTGCCTACATCCCAACCTCCTCTTTTTGTTTCTTATGTAGTCAAAAATCTAAGACTCTTTTCTAAGGATGTTGGGGACAATCCAATTGGCGTTCCTCACACCGCCATGTGGCGAGAGCATGGCACAGTCCCCAAATAGGAAGACTCATCTGCCCTTCTCTCTCCTGCCTCCTTGAAGGTTGAAGGTATTTCAAATTAGCTGCCAAGAAGAGAATTTGTCAGAGGGCTAGGGCATGCTTGAGATTTCTCATCTTAGAAGAAAATTACTTCCAAAGAACAAAACACAGTCAGGGTGTGCCTGGCTTCATTCGTTCAACTCACCAGGTGAGAAGTATCCGGGGAAGGCAGTCACACAAACCTCAGAGCTCCGAGTGGCAGGTGCCAAGTGAACTCGTGGTTTTAAAGAAGCACCTGGGCTGAAGGAAGCTGGTCATTCCCTGCCCTTCAGGAACTCAGGACACTGACCTCAGGAGAACGGTGGAGGGCAGGGGATGCCATATGTGGCTTCTGAGCTTTCAGTGATGGGCCGAGATTGGCTTAGCCCTGTCCCTAGCTGGATGCGGGGTCACAGATGGGACAGAACATGTGCCTGGGTCTCAGTGTGCTCTGTGAAAATGGGGGATATTTTTAAATAGCAGCTTTATTGAACTAAAGTTTGCATACCATACAATTCACAAACTAAAATGTATGATTCAGTAAATTGTAGCATATTGACAGAGCTGTACAACCATGACCACAAATTTAGATCATTTTTGTTAGCCCAAAACAAAACACTCTACCCACTAGCTATCACCTCCCAACCTCTCATCTCCAAATCTAGGCAACCACTGAGCTACTCTTTAAGATGGAGGATTTTGTGGTTCAGGGGTGTCGACTGCCCTTGTCTGAGCAGTGCCATGCTAGGCAGCCCCTCCATGGGCTGTGCACTCTCCTAGGAGTGGCCAGAGTTCTGGTTCTCCTGCCTTCAGGGTCACCGAGAGTCACTGCAAAGCGCACTGGGCGTCAGGGAGCAGAGAAAGGACAGGGGGCAGGAAGGACCATGGTTGGAGATGGAAGGAGACAGGGAGGAGGCATGGGAACCTCCTGAAGCAAGGAGGGGACAGCTGCTAGGACCAACTCTTGCCAGGCACGGTTGGCACAGGCTGGTGCTGGCAGCTCTCTTTCAGGGCTGTGTGGTCACAGCAGGAGTGACCTGAGCATTTCACTCATTCCTGCTCTGTCCTCCTCTCTGCTCTGGGCCAGGCTAGAAGCTCGCTTCCAGGAATACTGCAAACAAAGATAGATATATAGATAGACATCTCCAGGAGAGACAACACAACTGAAATTTGCACAATACAGCAGAATCCTCAAAGCACAGCTATAAACAATGTTTCGTTGTGTTCTCAATAATTTCATGGTGCACACGAACCAGGTATTGTTATGATCATCTTCCCTGCTTTACTAAGAGGAAAGTGAGGATTCAAATGTTAAGAACAGGGAAAGACAAGATGCAACCCTGAGCCTTCTACTCCCATCCTGGGGTCCTTCTACTCTGCCACACCGCCTGGCCCTGTCCGCAGCTTCCACTTACCTCCTGTTCCACCCTCCATCTCTCTCCTTGGCCTGCCATCAATCCTCACACCTCTGCGGTGCCGGCCCCACCTCTCCTCAGAGCTGACTGATACAGGCTGCTTCATGAGACTAAATTAGCAGGTCGACCTCTCCCAGCTCCCCCAGGCATGAGCTGGCTGAAGAGGCACAGAAAGGAGTCACTGGAAACTGGCAGACTTCCCCAGGCTGATCTCAGGCAGAAGCGTGATCGGGCACATTACAAGAAATGTATTTAAAGTGCAGCACTTTAAAAATCCTGCTCCTCTGCCCAAAAGCAGCCCCCTGTTCAAAAATTTAAGTATCTCTAATTTGTTTGCTGGCTCATGTGTGAATAAGCTGCTGCAGTCCATGAATCTGCAATCACAGCTGATAAGCAGGAAGCCCCTGTGCTTTCGGACGGAAAAAGAAATAATCAGGTACACAGGCCCAGGGGGCCCAAAAGACAGGAAAAGTCCCTCAGGTCACAACCTTTCAAAGCCCCTCATCTGCCTCTAGACCACTGTCCCCAGGTGCCAGAAGAGCCCGATCCCTTCCAGGAGAAGATACTAAGAGTGTCTTTTAATGAACCAAAGAGGCACTGCTCTTAGACAGTGGAAGAAAATGAAGAGAGAGAAACAGACTAGTGGTTCAAGGGGCGTTGCATTTCAGATTTTGAAATCCAAGTTGCCGGTGAGAAGGTTTGGCATATAAGATGTCTCTTGAATAAGCTGGGAGCAGTGGTTTGAAGAGATTCTTATGATGAAACCCTCAGATTCTGGAGCTCTGGTGTCCCTATTGGCTCTGAGCACATCCCAGATCTGGAAGGCACATCCTGTGTGCCCTCTGCACACCTCCAGGGCCCCAGAGAGGTGGGCTCTGTGCAGCCTGGTCCCTCATTCACTGTACCACTCGTCCCAGACTGATGACAGTGAGGACGACACAGCAGAGGCAGGCCCAGGGGATGCACCAGCGGGGACAGCTTGCCTGTGCCCACACAGGTGTTGGGAAAGACTTCCTGTGGTGAGTGCTGGAAACAGGAGTAGGAGCAGCCAGGTGAGCAATGGGATGGGCACAGAGGCCTGTGGGCGGTGTACAGGCGCAGCTGTGAGACAGTTGGTATACCCAAGGCATCTGGGGCAGAGTGGAGGGGGCAGGAGAGGAGGCTGGAAGATAAGCAGGATGCAGCATGGTTCCCTTAAAAATGGTGTCACTGAGGGACTTTAAACCCAGGAGTGAGACTCTCACATACACAGTCTCTGTAAGGGAAGTTGGCCTTGCTGATCTCCAGCTCTAGGAATATATGACATTCTGAGAGACAGTGTCAACTGTTTAAACTCCATGCCAATTCCCCTTCTCCTGGACCCTTAATTAAAAAGAAGAAATAAGTGACTTAGCAGTCACCTTCAGAGCAGCCCCTAAAGCACCCTTCCTCAACTGGGATCTGCCACCTCTGTTTCCGCATCAAAAGCAACTCCACTGTCTTCTGGGCTGGCTCTGGGGGACTGTGGTCCAAGCAGCCTCCCTGGCTGGCCCGCTGTCACAGGTCTGTCCCCCAGCTAGGGAGCTGGCACTCGAGGTTGCTGATTTCCAGCAATCAGACCCCGCTCCAGTGCTCCGTGCCAGGTCCCAGCAAAGCAGCTTCAAAGGATCTGCATATTTATGGTAAACTCCTTCCTCAAATTGAAAATGTATTACACAGCAGCGATCATGGGATTCTCAGAAGCGCCTCCCCCGACTGGCAACCCTTCTGAGCCTTGATGGCTGTTCCTAGCACAGAAGGGACTGGAGCTGTCATGGAGCCGGTTGATAGTAAGAGGGGCTGGGGCCAAGGACACAGATGCCAGGCAGGATCACGACACCCTCCTCACTGCTCCTTCAATGCCACATGAAGTCCATGTCAGCACAGAATGTCATCTGACAGACAGGGTGTTCTTATGGTTTTCTGTTGTTCTGCGTTTGATTGCTTTTGAAGTGGGGAATGAGGTCAAGAGGTGGGGGTTCAGAGGGCTGTAAGAGAAGTGCAGCTGCCTCTGCACCCCTCAGGGGTCCTGCAAAGCAAGCTCTGCCACTGCCAGCACCAGAGGATCCCAGACTCGCCCGGGAAGGGGGCAGACCTGCCTCTGTGCGGGTTGCTGTGGGGTAAAATGGCAGCAGGGGAGATTAAAGAGAGGCAGCCTGACCTTATAGCAGTGGGTGGGGACCTGCAGGACCTTCAGGAAGTTGCAGTTGGGTTCCCTGACCTTTCTACAGAGGAATCCAGATTCCCAAATTCCAGGCTTACAAGGACGGCCTGCCCAGATAAGCCGTCTCATCCATCCTCCTACCTCCTGCTTCTGCACTTAAATCATCCCCTCCCTGCCACTGAATGCTGATTTTATACCTGATTTGAAAAAACAAAAAAAAGCTATCAACTCACAAGGTTTTTTACTCACCCTCTCCCAGCCAGCCTTGTCAGTCTCTCCATCTTCATAGGAGCAGAGTTAAAAGGACCAGTGGTCCAAAGAAAGGGTCCTCAGGCCTACTTTCTGTAAAAAGTCCATGAGAAAGGAACTCTGTATTTGGTGGGGAGGATGCAAGTGGAGTAATCAGTTAACCCCCAAAGCCCAGAGTTCAGAAAGAATGAAAAATCTGACCACAAACCAGTAAACAAGCTATTCTGGTGAACAGAAATGGACTGCTGAGTTGAAGCACCTGACAGTCCCACCAAATCTCACCTCTGGGGTGTGCAGCCCCATCTGGAGCCTTGTGCTTTGATACAGAGGTAGACAAACCAAAAAAAAAAAAAGTCCAAGGTGAGAGACTGGCAAGCCATGTGATGCTGGGAATAGGTATGGCCAGCTGCTCAGGGAGGGAATAAAGAAAATAAGCATAATTAGAACTGTGCAGTAATTGTTGGCTACAATTTTTGCCATCCCCCAAAGATCAGGAGCTCTTAAATGGACTGTGACTCATGTCTCCTGTATTTGAAGCCTCTGACAAAGAGTAGTAGATATCAAAATTTTGAGGCTAAACTCAGGAACAAAAGATTGAATGAGTGAACTAAAATCCAACTGTTTTTACATAAGGAAGAAGAAACAGGCTGTTCTGGGCTGCTCCACGGGGCAGAATTAAGAGGCAGAGTTTGACCCAGAAACTGGAAGAAACTGGAGTGTGTTCCTGAAGAGGTGGTGAAGTCCCCCACCTAGGACATGCTCACAGAGAGGCTAAAGACGGTCTCTCTCAGGAGAACAATGCAGAACATTCTTGTGTTGGTTGGAAGATTAAAGGAAAAGCCTTGAAGGTCTCCTAGAATGTAGTCTAGGGCAATTTTGCACAATGGAAGGGCCTTGGTCTTTGAAGAAGCTAGAAGCAGGCTTGGTTGTTGAGTCTGCCACTTACTAGCTGTATGACAGTGGATACAGTTCTTTATCTCTATGCCTTAGTTTTTTCACCTACAAGATGAGAGAGATGCTTTCATGCAGGGCTGATCAAAGAATGTGAAATTTTAAATATGTATGTACACCACCCAGCAATGTACATCATGCAGGTGACAATGAATGTTCACTATTATTATGTCAGTAGAGCCAGCCTCCCACATAACCACAGGCAATCAGAAGAGGATGCCAAGCAAATCTGTTATCAATAATCCTGGGATCCAGCCAGGCCAAAGTGGAAGAACAGGAAGAACACTGAGGTACCCCTCCTGCAGTATACAGCAAATCAGCAGAGTGTAGACTGGCATCTTTAGCTGGGGATGTCAAACCCCGAAGGCTTAATTAAAGCCTGTTAAGCCATTTCCGATCCTCAGATGAAAGGTGTGCTCATCTTATTACAGCAATAACAAAGTCGCTCGGGGGCTGCTCAGAATCTCTGATCTTTAGACCAAGTTAAATGAAAGAAATTAAATGACTTCTAATGCTGTGCTTCTTTTTTCTTAGCCTTTCAAAGAGGACTTCTAGATCAGGAAGGGAGTCTACAACATTCTAATGTTACCCAGGACCTCTTTGGAGGGTAAGAAGGGAGAATATGGGACGAGAATGGTGATCTCATACAGGCTGAAATGGAGGGATGGGCTGAGGCAACATTACCAACTTCTATGCTCATAAATAAATAACGGAGATGGTCCATTTCAGAATGTTATGTACAGGACATCATGGGGAACATTTTCCCCAAATATGCTCTGGTATAAACTCTATTGAATCACAAGATGAAAAACACTCTCCAAGCAGAAACAAAATAGTAATTTTTAAATGGTAAAAAATAACCCTGAGTCCTAAAAGACTATTTTTAACATGGTAATAATCCTTTAATCAGCCACCGGCAGGGAATATGGTATTTGGTTCAGACATTTTACCAATTACAACCCACTGGGTCCCTGCATGGTGCTTTCTAAATAATCAAAACCAGCTTTTAATAGTCACTAGTCCAGAAAGAAAGAGAAAGAATAAAACCAAACCCAAATGAGAAGATGCCATTACTAAAGAAAGCCGAGCCTAGCAGGTCATTAAAACCAAGAGCCATCCCAGTTTGCAGCTGGTGGCAGCAAAGCAACAGCCCTGGAGAAGGTTTTGATTTGGGGGTTTAGGGGTTCCAGGGGAGGAAGGAGAAGCCAAGAGTGGGAGAGCCAAGAGCATGGGATGTGGAATTGGACAACCCTGAGCATGAGTTCCAGTCTGGCCAAGTCCTTGCTGGCAGTGGGACCTGGGTCAAGCTCTTTACCCTTCCTAAGATTGAGGTTTCTTACTGGTGAAATGAGACTTGACCTGCCTTAGAGTGTTGTCCCCAAGACTGGCAGTGATCTGCACAAAGTGCCCATGTGGTGTCTGGTACACAAAAGGTGTTCAAAAGATGTTTCCCTTGCTCCTTGTCACCTTCCCCTCCCCTGCCAGCCTCACCTTGGATAGAACGGAGAGAATATTACAGCAGAGATACTGACATTCCTCCTAACAGGGACAAGAAACCCAATTAATTATCACTCTCTAAACCATTTCTCCACCCTGCAATAAGCAGGGGAAGGACACCTGTCAAGAGGCAAAGATTGGGCGGTGATTGGGATGGGACCTGGGGACCAACTCTGCAAAGCTACATCTGTGCTCGGGACACATCACAGTTTCCACTTCATACTCACGGCACCTGAATCAGACAGGAAAGCAGGACAGTCACCAGATTTGTTGAAGAAAAATGAGTCATAAAGAGAATTCTTGCTATCCACTTTATAAGTCCAGTCAGGAGTGTGTGTCCCTTAGGGTGGCTGAAGGTCAGAAACACCATCTTCTTTAATGGTTACTTGTGGCAGATGCCACTCAATGTTAGCTCGAAAAATGGGGGTGGGGTGCAGAGAAGTCAAATAAGAGGGTCGTTCTACTCATGGAGGCCACAGCTTACCAACACTCTTCTACTAGGGTGGGATTTACCAAGAGGTAATCTGTAAACTACCCATATTCCAATCACCCATATAGGCTGCAGTTAAACATAGAGGATTCCTGAAATGCACTTAATTTTCCTAATCAAAATGGATAGCTGTGGGGCCTTGGGAATGTACTTTTTGAAGCAAGAACCACAGGTTATTCTCGTGCACACTTACGTTTGAGATACCTGTCTTATACTGCTAATGGGTCCTGATGAGGACAGGGTGGCAGCCACTGTGGAGAAGACCTCAGTGGCTGGGCTGGGCTGGGGGCTTGTAGATGGGTGCTGGAGTTTGATGTTGGTGACTTTTAATGACCCAGGCAATCTTTATGGCCTTGCAGCCTGAGTGGCATCTAACATAGAAGCAGAATTAAAGAGGAACTTTGAGCAGAAGCAGCTGTCTTTCAAGTGGAGGGTGGGATCAGGGAGCAGCAGGTGTTCCTAGATGGAAGGGGTGCCAGAAATGGGCTCTTTCCCAGAATCCCTGGTAGAGCAAGATGGAAGTCTAAAGGAATTTTCCAAAGCCTGGGATCTGGCTTCTGTAGATGGGGTTGGCGTGAGCATTATGTTCTCCCGGCTCAGTGATGGAGACCCTTTTAGAGCTTTCAAAATAACAAAGAGACTACTGAAGCACGTGTGCCATAGGTTTGCCACCACTGTGACCTAGCTGCTCCTCCACCATTATCCTCTCGCTACCGCCTTTCCTTTCCACCTGGTTGTATTTTTCCTCAGCGTACTAATCACCAGTGACATGATACTATTTATGTATTCATTTGTCATCTGTCCCCTGCTAGAATATATGCTCACAAATGCAGACTTTCTCCATTTTAAAAACCTGTACCTAGGAGGGAAGCCAGACAAAGAAGGTGCTCAACAGCATCTCTTGAAACAATGAATGAATGTTCTTCACGTCCCCCAGGCCTACTGGAGCGCAGGGAAAAGTCTTCCTGGCAAGTTCCCTCTAGGCTCGCAGTGTATTTATTCAGGGAATGATGAGCCCGAAGGCATGATTCTAGTTTAATAACCCCAAATCACAGCTATATTTTTTCTACATCACTCTCCCTCACCAGACAGTGAGCTCTCTGTCACTGCAGGGATGGTGTCTTTTGCAGCCTTGCTTACCCCAGACCCGGCACAGTGCCTGATGTATGCCACATGCTCAGTAAGTGATTTGCTGGATGAACAAAATGACCAGTCTGCGGTACTCCATCCCCATAGTCCCTGGCTGCCTACCTGACCTGACTCTCAGTTTGAGAAGATATGAAAAAGGGTAGTTACTGTTGCTACTTAAAGATCACATGGCTCTGGAGCACAGCAGGGAGGAGCTGATGACAGAGTCACCACCAGGGACTGGGGGTCATTTCCCTCTGTCTGAGACTCTTTCCTTTACCTTGTTTTCTTTTAGGGAGGATGATGTGGTCTTGCAGCCAACACAATCACATGACAGTACTGGACTCGTGAGAAGGCCTGAGAGAAGCGCAGTGGAGATGGGGACACAGTGACAGGAGGCAGATGTGATGGGCCTCTACGGTGCAGGGTTTCATCAGAACTCCCCTGAGTGCCTGATGGTCCAATCTATTCCAGGGCGCTATCCTAGGCTCACTCAACCAGACTTGTGGGATAGAGTCTAAAAATCTGCATTTTTAACAAATTAGCAAGGTGACCCTAATGCATAATTTACAGTAGTGGGTAAGAACTCGGGCTTTAGAGTGGGGATAAATATAAATCTACGACTAGCTCTGCCTGCAGTTGTCCAAGTGGCTCAGTCTCTCTGAGCCTCTGTTTCCTCATTTATAATAAGGAAATTAATAAAATGTACCTACTCTGTAGGGTTAAATGAAAAAATACATGTCACACTTAACATGGTATAAGGCCATGGTAAGTGCTTTATAAATGAGAGCTGCCATGAAGATCATGAGAGTCATAATGATGACAGTGGGGGTAGTGGGTGGTGAAGATGAAGGTGATGGCTCTTCATTATCTGCTGGAAGGGGTCTGGCAAGCCCCGAGTGAAGCACTCCCTTGTTCAGTCACTATGATTTACAGGAGGCTCTTCCACACGCCTGCTTCCTGCTAGGCTTCCTACTTCCAGACCTTTCTAAGGTCAGAGAAAGGCTCCGAATAAAGGAAGTTGATTACTATGATGACACAGACAGAGGACAAGAAACCTTCAGAGAGACATTTGCAGTGGCTGTCAGAATCCCTGCTTCTCCCGATGGAAGAGAACCAGAGAAAAGGAGAATAAGAAGGTTAGTGGAAGAGACTGACAAAATGAGTAGGGAGTTGTAAAGAGCTATGAAGGACAAGTTATCCCTAAGATGGTAAGAGCAGACAGGTAGCAGACAGAAGAGGAGGGTGTGGCTGGCACAGGGAGTAGGGAGGACAGGTTGGCCAGAAAAGAGCTGACAGCTGTCCCTTATCAGTGGATCCCTGGAGGGATTCCAGGGTTAGGGTGAGATTCAAAGAGCAGAGTGATCCACAGGTCAGAAGGGCTGGGAATCCCTTCCTTAAACGATACCCTTTTCTTCCCCTCACCCACAGAGCATGTCTGTTCCCTCTTGGTGCTTTGCTGGGATTGGGAGCACCCATGTTGGCTGAGCTGGGGGCAAGAAGGGAGGCCTTGCCTAGGATGCAGCCTGCTGATCCTGGGGACAACTGACAACAGGAGATCATCCTGAGCACCAAGTAGTGGAAGAAACCGGCTAGGGACAGAGAAAGGAATGCAGAGGAGGAGTCCATCACAGTAAGCTAGGCTTACCTGCCGGAAACCATTCCTTGTGAACTGCAAGATTTTCAAGGCATAGTTGGACCTCTGGCCTTTGCTGTTGAATTCGATGTGGCCGGTGAGACCTTCCAATTCTACCTGTCCAAGAGAGAGTGAGTTACAGCACCAAATAGGACCCATGTTCACTTGGCCCCAAGTAAGCACGCCACACATGTGGCACTTGGGGATGCCCAAGAGAGAGGAAGCCATCAAGACCTCTTCTCCTACCCACTCCCCTACCACAGCATCCAGGCTGCTCCAGACCCCACAACCCCTATCACCTGCATCGGCCAATACAAATAATGATGCTAATTTGAGCTCAGATTTCCCTCTGCCCTTTGTCTAGGCCTTTGACTGCCAACAGCATTTATTTTCTTTGAGCAGCTGCTTAAGCCCATTTTCAAGTCTGCAAGAGGTCAGGATGTCCCTATATCTGACTGAAAATGCAAAACCAAGACTCTATGCACCAAGCCTCTCTGACAAGAGATTGCTTCTTCATGGCCGGGGAAGGGAGTTACGGGGAAACCTAGCACCAAGCCAGAAGTCTGGAGCCTGTTAACTCCTGAAGGGATCACAGGCACCAGCAGCATGGACCTTCTCCAGGTATGTAGAGTTTGCTAGGATCACAACTCGGCAGAGGCCGGTTACACACCTGGAATTCAGAATCCTTCAGTAGTCTAAAGTAAGGGCCACTGCCTTTGAAACAAAGTTGCCATGGATTCTCAGTGGGTGGCAGGGATTAGGAAGCTATGATCCACTCAACTGGGATTATGACAGATGATTTTTTTATCTGGGGCTGTGATGAACTGGAGAAGCCTGGAATGGAGGGGCCTCTTGTGTCTTGCACCAAGCGTCCCACCCGTCAGGTTGGGCTGGCCACAGGCCCTCGGCCGCTTCTCACCATGCGCAGGTAGTTCATGAGGCTGGTGCCGTGCTGCCAGATCTGGGCTGAGCCACAAGACAGAGGTTTCACACCAATCTCCTGGCTCCGATTCAGCTCCTGCACTGCGGTCACTACAGCATAGACAGCATCAAAGAGCAGGGCCGAGGACAGCTGGGGGAGGCAGAGAACAGGGCAGAAGCAGGAAGTCAAAAAAGTGTAAAGAAGGGAGGGCGGGGATGGAGAAACAAGGAGGGCCCCCAGAGGAAGAAAAGAGAAAGCAAATCAAAAGGAAAATAAGGCTGACTCTCAACTGCTCCTGTCCACTCTGTGTCTGCACTCACCCCACTTCTGCTAACAAGTGAAGTACTTCTCTAAGGCAGACAATGACTGGAGAAGCTTCTTTGGGATTGAAGCATCAAATGACCCCCTGGGCTCCAAATGATTTCAAGGTATCTCTTCCTCTCTTTTTTCCAGGGAAAGAGCAACTTCCACTGTTCTCAGGAATCTCTGAGAAGAGGGTGGGCTGGCAGAGCACTCTCCCTTTGAAGACTTCTCACAAGCTGCTGCCTACCTGGCTGGGCTCTGGGACACTGGAGGTTGGAGGGAGGGGAGGTTATCTTGGGTTTTCTCAAGTCCCCCAAGCAGAGTATAAAAAGCAAAGTGAGACAGTATGATTCAGAGGAAAAGCCTGAAAGAAGAACTCTAACCCAGAGTCTGGACCCCAGTCCTTCCTTGTGTGCTGAGTGACACTGGGCACCTTGCTGAGCTTCTCAGGGCGGGTTGCTGTCCTCAGGAGAGGGCAGGAACCTGACCACTCCCCTCAATTTGTTCCTTTACCAAGCACAGCTGAAAGCCACTTCCTCCTAGAAGAACCATGATATTGCTTCTTCCTAGATGTACCTAGATATATGATCACAGTCTGACTCACACTCTTCAACTTGATGAACAGGCGTGAAGTACATGGTAACTTCAAAGCCCACAGATAAGACCACCACTCCTGCATGGAATGGGGGAGAGAAGAGCCAGAGACACAACAAAATTTCTCTGCTCCAGTCCAAGTTCACCTGTGTCACAAAACCACCTGGCCAGCATATCCCTTTTTCCTTCTCTTACTCTATCCTTCCTTTTCTTGCTTCTTCTTTCCTTCCTTCCTATTTCTTTTCTTTCTTTCTACTTTTAATCAGCCCCTGCCATTCAGCAGGTACAGACACATCCCAGGTGGTCCCAGAATTCCCTGTACCTCTATCAAGTCTCCTGCCTTCCCAGCTTGATCTGCCTTCCTCTCTGTCCCCTGTTCCTGAGTCCACCAGTGACCTGAAGACTGAGCAGGGAAGGGCACCCAAATTCTGGGATCGGGATGGGTGGAGACCTCTGCGGTCCAGTGGGCTGGACTGAGCAGGCACACTCCTCTGAGTGAGGTCTATCCAACACCTTCTTCTTTCTCTTTCATCCACTGCCCTTCCCCTTTGACTGCTTAGCTCCTGCTTCATTTGATTTGAGGCTCACCTGCATGGCACCTGATGCTTACTCTCAACAAGCTTACACTGTCCTTGTCCTTTGCATGTAATCCACTTTCCCCTGAGCACATGTGGTTACATTATTAATGGCTTCTCACATTTCCTCACTCAAAGGACATACAGATATGATAAATGGTAAACTCTCCCTCTCAGGCTTAGACAAACACCTGGCTGAGGGGGTGCTAGTTGTCCTGATTGCTAATGGCTTCTAGATCCTTCAGTCTGGCCATTTAAATGATACTGTAAACCAATTTCCATCCCCGCTTCTTCCTTGGCTCCCAGAAAATCTCTCCCTTGCAAGAGCCCACAAGTTAAGAGTTTGAGCTGCAAGGGATCGTAGAAATCAACTAGTCCGACTCGTGTTACAAATGAAGAAACTGAGGCTCCAGAAATTCTACTTTTGCCCAAAGTCATACACAAGAAAGTGTGAGGCAGAACTGGCCCTCGCACCTCTTTGTCTAGTCCTGTTTCCTCCTGTCTCTGTGGACTGTCTTTTCACCTCATTGCCTGCCAGGGCTCCTTGTGAGAGGCCCAGGTGATCTGACTCATTCTTGTGCCTAGTCACCCAGGACAACTTGGGGCAATCTCTTAACATGGTCACATTCTTAACAGCAGATGGGCACGTGAGACCCTTGAGCCAGGGCTGGGCTCAGGGAGGGCTGGCTGGCAGGCTCCTCTAGTGCCCTGGGTTTGAGTCATCACCAAGTTTGGCTCCTGGCCGTCTGTCCTCATGTTAGCCCAGTTAAGGACCATTAACACCACTGCCTACCTAGCACCCACTCTCCCCTCCTTCCTCCCACTTGGGTTAGGCGTCCTCCCCTCCACACATTACCAAGGGCTTCACAGGAGGCTGAACCAGTCCCAGGCCCCAAGTGAGTGGCTCAAGTCATCTCATCCCCCTGCCAATATGTGATTCAGGTCAAGTGACTGAGTTTTGACTGAGGAGACATGAACTGATGTCTGGAGGGAGTGATCTGCTTCTCGGGAGCTTCTCATAAGACAGTCTGCTGTTTTTCTTCCTCTGGACATTCCTATACCTGGACATGGTGCTTAGAACTGCTGTAGCCTTCCTGGCTCTAGCCTGAGCGTGGAGCTGACACTAAGGGTGACCAGGCAGAGATGGAAAGAACCTGAGCCTCCAACTGCATCATTCTGGAGTCTTGCTCTGCCGTGTGACACCACACTGCCTTTTCTGCATAAGGCATTTTAATTGAGAATTCCAGTGCTGGAAGCTGAGAACACCCTAACTGGCATGGAGCCCCTGGGGTTCCCCTAGCTCTCAGGGCATTACTGGATCAAGTCCAGAGAGGCTTGGGCCTCACTTCCTCCCAAGGCCTCTTGGTCCCCTGGAGGTTGCATGTGAATCCCTGAGAGTCTGCCACCACTGTGCACTTCAGAGGAAACTTGCCATGCCATTTCTTACCCTCTCACAAACCCCCAGTTTGCTCCTGCCACGTGGTTGTCACTATTTCCTCTCCGTCCAGGATGTGGTTTTCTTGACTGATCCTCTTATTAGCACATGATCCGCTTGCCGAGAGGTGAGTGTGTGTGTGTTTCAAATGTCCTTTGGCATAGGTAACTCTGGAGCCTTCAACAGTCTTCAAAAGCTTCTAATGATTACAATTTTAGCTGGGATCACTGTAGGCAGGGAGCAGGTGGGAGGAAAATTGTCAAGACTCCCATCTCATCTCCATCTATGTACAACCACACTCCACAGGGTGGCATGAGTGACATGTCCCCAGGAGGGTCTGTGCTTCAAAGGTCTTCTCCAGTCCAGCCTGAGCTGATCCAAGCAGATTCCTCTTCAGGCCTGAATATCCTCTCCCCTCCGTCCGCAGGCCACCTCTCTAGTAGGTGTCTGGCTGTTCATCCACCCAGGCTCTCTCCTAGGTCCTTGCCCTACTTCTCTGAGAAGTTTCTTCCCCCCCTCCTTTGCTCCTCCAGTTTACCCACTCCAGCTGCCCATCTCCTCCCCTCACCCAATTTCACCTCCCATGGTGTAGAGCCTGCAATCGCTCTGCCTCATCAATTTCCCCTCTCATTCCAGATCTCCATTCTGAAGCATCTCTTTGCTCTCCTAATTGCTTTCTCCCTCTGCTATTATTTACTAATTTAGCCCTGGAAAGCATTTGGGACTGCAATCGGGAAAGCGTTTTCTGTTTCAAAAGCCCTGGGTCCCTGCCTCCACTTGTGTGCCCACTTGGGAAGTGGGAGCATGTCCTTGCTGTTCCCTCCCTTTCTCTCTCCTTCCCCTGCCTTCCCTTCCTTTCCTCTCACACTCGCTTGCTTCTGTCTTTGTAAGGCTCCTGCTCGCCATTTGTGTGCGTGCGCCTCTCGGTTTTGTCTCTGCTCTTCCTGTCCCTGTCTCTTCTAAATATTAAATCCCCCAACTGGCTCAATCCTCATTTAAAATCCTCTCCTCTATCTTGGCACCAAAATGTTGTTTGGCAAGGAACTCTCAATTCTCTTGTTTTTATATTTTCATTTGGTTCCTCATTGTTATTTTCTTTTGAGCTGTTTGCAAATTGTTTCGGGGAATGAAAGACTCGGTATAAATTAAGACGAATCAATTCTGACTCAGGGAGTTGTGGGTGGATTCCTTCCCCCTCCCTGAAATGAAAATAACAGTATCTTCTAGACACACACCTGTAACCCTCATCTCTCCCCAAACCCCCAGTGACTGGATTCCCAGGATCCTCTCGGATGCACATTTTTTGCTGAACCTCTGCAAGTATAAAATCTGCCCTTTGATATAATACTGGAGCAGGAACCACAGACATCTCATAGAATAGTTCTTACAATCTGGATTTCATTCAATGAAATAAACACTTAATTACAAACATCTGCTTCACACTAAATTCTAATTACTTAATCCAGCCATCTGTAATTTTAATGATTTCTCAGGATTTTCATTCTTTGCAGCGTGATTAACGAGAATGACATATGAAACTGGTGGGTGAGTATCTTTGCTCATGACGTTCCATCCTCCACTTCCGGTGTCTTGGGCAGGCAGTGCATCTGCAGCCTGCTGTTGGCCACCTGGCAGATCCCACTTGGTTGGGTGCACTGAACCTTCCTCCTGGTTAGCTTTCCACCCAGTGTTTTCCTGTCCTTAGAACTGACTCCCTCTTCTGCCAGCTCCACCTGGAATCCTGGGAAGGTGAAGAAATGAAGAAGACTCATCCACCAGCTAGGAGAAGAAGGGGAAGAGGAAAAAATGTCGAGAGCGGAGAAAGGGTGGGGGGCATGGAGGGGAAGGGGGAGAGAGAAATAGAAAGGAGGTCACATGGAGAAGGGAAAGGGGAGAGGGGAGAGGGGATATGGGAGAAACAAAGCGAGGGAATGAGCCTGAGTTGGAGGAAAAGGTAAGAGAAGAGGGCAAGGAAATGGAAGAAGGAAAAGAAAAGAGACTGTCCCCACTGAGGCAGGAGCTAGGTGTAGACTTTTTACAGTGCTCCCCTGGGAGAGAAACTAGGTTGAGTTTTCCTGAATTTTCCTGGTATTTTCCTCAACTTCTACCTTCCCACCATGAAAGAGCTGGGTGATTTCTGCCAGGTGTTTCTCAGCCCCTAGAAAGACGGGAAGAGGCAGGTTTTCAAAAGGTAAGCTGCTAAATGAGAGGCCTTGAGAGAGATGTGCTGCTATTGTCACTGCTGTGAGAGTCCCTTCCAGCACTGAAAGGTGACAGCAGCTGTAACACCTCCCTTGTCCCTCAGAGGCCATCGCAGAGATGGCTAGAAAGTTCCCTGTAGTGAGCAGTAGATTCAAGCTCTAGACCAGGCTGTGTTAAAGTGAGGGGATCTTGGGAGACCCTAATGTGCTACCTAGCTCTTCTGCACCTCAGCTTCCTCATTTGTCAAAATGGGCTGCAGGACCACCCTCAATTGTTACTAGGATGATATGGCTACAAAAATAGGCCAAGGCAGGATAAGTTCATGAGCAAGGCTATGGTGCTCTTCGGCTGTGTGTGGAGACTCAAGCAGCAGCCCAGTCTCCAGAGCAAAAACAAGCATCCACTTTAGAGGTGAAAAACATAAGTAAATAAATCAAATCAAATAAAAGGAGCTGGGCCATGAGGGCCAGCTGAAGTAGGATCAGCCTGTGGCCCCATGTAGAGACCAGTTCTAGGTCTGAGGCTTAGCAATGGTGGATTTTCCCAGCGAGCAGGGAGGACACCTAAACAGGACACTCCTGGATGCCCACAGCCCTCCCCAAATCCTTGGGGAACCTGAAAAGCTGAGGCCTTGGGAAGTCCCAGGCAGGACCAGGACTGAAAGGGTGACTGATGAGGTTAAGGTTTCTATTTTTAAACTGCTCAAGGCAGCTTCCATGGGACAGGACAGGCTCTTCAGGTCTGTGGAGCGAGGCAGCACAGAGCCCTGCTCTTCCCAAGAGACTGTGTACACACTGCCAGGCTTCTATACACAGAAAATGAGCAGCAAGTCACAGTCATGCACCTCTTAATGACCGAGACATGTTCTGAGAAGTGTGTCATTAGTCCATTTTGCCACTGTGCGAACATCATGGTGTGCACTTCCACAAACTAAGACAGCTGGAAGTCATTGGGCAATGTGATCTTATGGGACCACTGGTGGGTGTGTGGTCTGTGGTTCACCAAAACACTGCTAAGTGGTTGATGACTATATTTTCTTCTCCACCTTCTAGAAGGCCTTCCCTGACCCATGCAGACAGAGAGCTTTCCCTCTGCTTCTGCAGGAATAGCACAACTCTGGAGCCACTGTCCTCCGTGGGAAGGTGAACTTGGTTCCTGTATGTACCTCGGACAATGACTGTGGTCCTTCCTCACCACACATACTAAGTAATGGGCCCCAGTGGATCAGCTCACCCTGCATTCAGGCCTTCAGGCTCTTTGCCATGTGACTCTGTATTCCTTTTGCCCTCTGAAGGGGTAGACTACATTTCCTCCTTCTCTGGCTTTGCATATCTTTTTTTGCCAAACAAAATGAAGTAGAAGAAGCCATACTGCACCTATTCTGGGGACCTAGATCTCAGAGGTCGTTATGGTTAGATCTAAAATGTCCCTCGAAGGTCTCATGTGATCAGAGTGGGGGCTTTTGGAAAGTGATTGGATCATGGGAGCTCTATCTTCATCAGTTGACGAATCCATTGATGAGATCCTAACTTGATGGCATTGTGGGGAAGTAATAGAAACTCGGGAGGTGGAGCCTGGTTGACCTGAGTAAGTCATCGTCATATGACCTCGGGACTGTATCTTATCCCTGGCCCCTTCTTGTAGGCTCTCTTGCTCTCTCTGCTTCCTGACCATCGTAAGAGGAGCAGTTTTCCTTTGCTCTGCATTTCTGCCAGGATGTTGTCTCCCTGCAGGCCTAGAAGCAATGGCGCTGGCCATTGATGGACTGAAACCTCTGAAACTGCGAGCCAAAACAAATCTTTCTTCTTCTAAGTTGATTTTCTCAGGAGTTTGGTCAATGAAAAACTGACTAATGCAGAGGTTTGTGTGTTTCCAGCTACATTGCCGCTCTGCTTCCATCACCGTGAGGACATGCCAGGCTGGCTGCAGGTCTCGGGAAGCAGGAGAGGCACATGGAACAGAGCTAACCCAACAGACCCATCTACATCTGCCAGCTCAGATTCGTTGCATGACCCTGGCTGGTCCACAGAGCTGCCCAGGTGGGTCAGCATAGATGAGCTGATGCCCAATGACCCTAAGATGCACAAGTCATCTAAATGTGCCCTGTCGTTTACTAGTGAGCTTTTGTGGTTGGTTGTTACACAGCATTGATATGGCAAAACTATCTGATATATTTACCAAGGCCCCTTCCAGCAAATAGATCATTAGATAAACTTATTCAATGATCTTCCAAGATGGTCAAGCATAATTAGCCAATACTACAGATAAAGGGTACAAGTCACAGAGGGGTTAGATAACTACTTAAGATCAGATAGCACGAAAATGGTAAAGCTGATGTCTGGATCCAGTGGACTTTTGGGCATGCATGACCTCAGCCAGAGCTGGCCCTGCAGTTCTGTGACAGGCTCTGCCTGGCCTCTGGGTTGGGTCTCTGCAAAGGGTCCCACTAACAGCTAAGAGCCTCTTGTCTGCCTGCTCATGGCCAGTGCGAGCATTAATGGCAGAGCTGACACCTTCAGAGAGAAACTGGAAATGTAACATGGGAACCTTTACTTTTACTAGGACATATGCCCTATGTGGTAAAGTTTGGGCTGGAGAGGAGGAGGCATTTTTTCCCTTTCCTTACACAGTGCTGTGAGCCTTTCAAGTTCATCAGTGCCTCATTACAGTACTGGAGTGACTGCCATAGAACCTCAGACTCTACTGGCGGAACAGGGCTCAAATTCTTGCTGGGGGATGACTCTGATCTTGTACATGACACTGTGCTTAAAGATGTCTCTCACTGTCCTTTAAGCCATCTAAGGGGATAAGAACTCCCTTCCTCCAGATGACCCCCTCTCTGGCCCTCCAAATCCTTCCTATGGATTCTTAGCTCTTTCAGGTCTAAAATAGCTTGCTGGGATGCACTCCATAAACCTCCCGTGAAACTGTTCTCAAACCCTCTTTTCCTGTCTGCTTTCCTGGATCAAAGCTTCCTGAGTTTTTTGTGAGCTCTAATCCCCTTAGCCGCCATTCCGTTCCAAAATTTCCACCTGGATACATAATCATAAAGGCCCAAAGTTTTATATAAGGTCACTATGTCCATGGCCTGCCCTCAGCAGGCCCACCTTGGATCTCCATGTCACCAACTGCTAATTAGGTGCCCATGTGTACAGATTTCTGGGCATGGCTTTGCCTCTGGGCATGTCATATCAAAGACATGTATGGCTCCTGCTTTAAAAGCCCACTAGAGAACTTCCCTCTCCAACAAGGTACCCAATTCCATTGCCACTGCCATCTATGAAGTTAATTCTTTCCGTATCTTTCTAGTTCATTCTACCTGACTTATTCAGTAATTTGATAAATATCTATTAAGTACTTTAATTGTGCTGGGCCTAATTACAGTTCAGTGTGGGAAGGAAAGGGTGGAGCGCAGTAGTTAAAAGTACAAACTGTAAAGTCATACAAGAAAGCCTGAGTTCCAAGGCTAGTTCTAGCTGTGTGACCCAGGGTTAGTTGCTCAACATTTATGAGCTTCAGTTTTACCATGGAGATACTGATAACATTTATCTCAGAAAGCTGTGGTGAGCTGGACATGGGCTGCTGTCACTTTTTAAAGAAAAATAAAATGATGTATGGAACCTGCCCAGAATAGGGCTGAGAAAGCCATCAATCCTGAGCTCCCGAGAACTTGCCATTTAAGAAGTAGGTATAGCAGATACACTTGACCTGCTTCAGGTCATAAGAATGGCCAACCTAGTGAAGAATGACCAGGGAAAGAGTTACTGTGCATGGTAGGGGGAAGGACTGCAAGGACAAAAACATAAGGGAGTGTCAGAAAAGAAGCTCGCTGGATGAGCCACTGAGCAGTGGCCCAGTGAGGTGGGAAGAGCACTGGTGCAGGAGCTCTCAGCAATAGCATTATGGGGAATCTGACTGCAGGAGACTTGCAGACATCAGTGGATGACAACCGGAACCTCCACATAAACCTAGTCCTTTGCCTTTGCAAGCCACTTGGTGTTCTGAGCACACTAGTCCCTGAACCTCATCCTGCACTCACTTCCCAGCATATCTGCACATGACTTTGTGAGCTGGAACTGTAGAACAGAGAGGGCTGGACTCCAGGAGGGCTTTTTGCCCAGCTGTCAGTCCACAGCAGGGTGCATGTGGAGGCCCAGGACACCAGGGAGGAGTACTTGGGGACACTTACCGCAGGCCCAGTGAAGGGCACATGATCACAGTTCTCTTGCCAGGATTGGTTGAGGCTCTGGGCAAACTCTTGGAAAAAAGCATGGGATTGGTTGAAAATGGAAAATCCTAGGATGTTGACACGATCATCCACAAGGCTGTCCATTCTCTGGAGTGAGAACTCCTGCAAAGACCCAGCAGTCAGAAACAGAGAACAAAGTTAGGAAGGGAGGGATGAGGTGTTCTTCTGTGTGCTGAGGGTCTGCGGATTACTAAAAGTGGCTCTTCTGGGAGCTTACAGTGTCGGAATTTATGGGATAAATAGAGAAATAAGTTGAATAATCTCTAAGCAAGGTATATACAAAATGTACCAGCTAGAGAGAGAAAGAAGCCTGGAATATACACACAGGGACTGCTATGTGTCCCTGGTATAGGCAAGCTTCACAGAAGCTATGACTGGAGCTGAGGCCTGAAGGATGTGTGGCCTCTTCCAGGTAGAAAATGTGACCGGACCAGGCTCTTCCAGCTAGAAATCACCATGTAGACAAAGGCACAGAGATGAGAACGTGTGTGGTCCTTTAAGTGAGCTGCCCAGGGTGCATTTGGTGAAAACGTAGCTCCTCAAAGCATGATTCTGCCATCAGAATCACTTCGGTATCTTTTTAAAAAGTGACTATCTCTGTATCCCACCTACCGCCAACTGAATCTGTATTGCTGGAGCTGAGGTCCAGGAGGCAGCGTGTCAGCAGGTCCCTACGTCTTATGTGTGGCGACCTGTGGGAGCCCCTGCATGAGCACTCGGATGCATGGGCCTGGGGGAGGAATGCTGACAAAAGAAGCTGGAGGGGTTTGCGGGGCCAAAGCCTAAGCACCTGAGTGCCAGGCTAGGGAGCTTGCATATTGTCTTGTAGGTGATGGACACAAGGGGACTGCTAGGACAATGTCAAATCAAGTTCATTTTCTAAGAATCCCAACCCATAAATCTGTGGGCAGGGTTCTGCCTTCATTTGTCATTATTTTTTCATTCATTCGAGGCACTTTTGTTTCTCATGTGCCTAACACTGTTTCAGGCACAGCGGACATGAGTAAGAGATGTACTTGCAGCTCTCAAGGACCCACAGGCTACTGGAAGAAACAGACAATTAAAGAAACAAATTCATCACTATTTCAGGTAGCTGTGGGGGTGGGGGCTGTGTTAGGTGAAGCAGTCAGACAAGCCCTAAATGGGACAGTGATATCTAAAAGTTTGAGGACGTCCTCCAGGCAACATGGTCCTCACCCAGTCACTGGGCCACGTGTGAGCCTGCAGGTGTACTGACATTGAGGCTGGTTAGTGTTACTGAAAGAAGCAGAGTTCTCTGAGCTGAGAGCCTGGCACCTCCAAGGTCCCCCTTGGCCCTAGACAGGAAAACTAGGCAAGAGGGTATGTATGGATTGTACAGTTCACTGATCTCCACTCCTGGAAAAGTGCCTTCAAATGTGGGTCAGGCCATCTTTTCAGACTGAAGTGGCATTCATCACACATTCATTCTAAGTGCTCACACACAGCTCTGCACACCATGGGCACACGGTGCTTATGGACTCTAGGACTAACCCATCAGCCCCTCAGCCTGGCATGACAGATGGCAAGGACCTTGGACTTACTTTCTGGCCAGGTGGAAACACTGCTTTCCTTCAGGTGGTCTCCTTTTCTAAAGACACAACTCCTCTGGCTCCTGGTACCTCCCTTACCATGTACACAACTGTTGCCAAGACCTCAAGGTCTCCACCCACCTGCCCAGAGCCCAAACTCATTAGCTTCAGTTTATGGACAGGAGCAGTGAAGACTCCTCTGGACCCATCAATTCCTTGACAGGGTGGAGCTGGATGAGAATTAAGAGTATTTTGGATCCTGCCACACTACCATTAGGGGGAAACGGACATACCAGAGAATGTATTGATTTGTAAGCTGATCTTATGTTCTGTCTCTCTTTACAGAGCAGCTGCACTGTGGGCTATCAGCAGGCACGAGGGGGCAGATGACTAATGAGAAGAGATGCATTTGGCAAGGGCGAGGTGACAAGGCACAGAGCCAGGCTGCTGTTGGGAAACGAAGGGCCTCATTGGCTATGGCCAGTGAGGGCTGGAAAATGTCCTCTTTCCTGGCTTCCTATCAATATGGGCAGACACATGGCCCCAACACTATGCTGTCCCCACATGCATAGCCTAATAGATAGAGGCTCATTTCAAGGAAGCATGATGTCTTGGATGTCCACAGACTCACAACAGCAGTAGGGAATACAGTGGATAAGGGATTCAGTGTCAAATCCAGGTTCATAGTCAACCTGGATGTATGATTTTAAGTAAGCTCTTTCTGGGCTTCAAATCCATACTATGTAAAATGACAGCAATAATACTAGCAACCTCTTAGGTTGTTTCAAGGAAGAAGCAAAATTTATGCAAAGGTTTAGCATCATATCTGGCAAATAAGAAGTGCTCAATATATAATAGCTACTGAAACACTTCTATGAAATCTTGGGCCGCACCTAGCCCCCTCCCTTAGTTCCACATGTTGTGGGAAGCTTGGTTAGGTCCCTTAAATTCATATTCTTGGCACATTAAGAATGAATGAGCTAATTGCAGACACTTAGAGACAGTCTATCCAGAAGTTAAGCAGTCTCTCTTCCTGCCTTTTAATTCCTGCCTTCTTATCCCTTGACTGTATCCTATTTCCTATTTTCAAAGGCCTCTTAGATAAAAAGAGTCCAGGAGCTTCCTTGATGATTCATTCTATTTATAATGACTCATGGGAAATCTTGCAGAAGGACAAGAAAGGGGTTGCCACGTTCTTTTATTGCAATTTCCTGGGACACTCTAGGGTTGTACCCTCCAAGTATCCTTACAGTTAGGAAACTCTTCTTTACATCTAAACTTAGACTGGTGCACTGCTCTTCAAGGATATTTTCCAAAAGTCATGGGAAACAGCTAACCACCACAAGTTTATATACAGTGAAAATCTCCCCAGCCAGTATTTCTCAATGTGTGTTCCTAAGGACATAGGCTTCCCAAAGATATTAGCGATGTCACGAAAACAAGATTCCACATTTTAGTGAGATGAGAAATCCAGTTAGGAATCATTGCATACCACATTTGCCTTTTTAAAATTCAGAGCAAACACTGGTATATTAAAGATTGAAAGAAGTCCTGCTGTGAACAGTTTAGTTAATTTTGTTTAATCCCAAACTTTTCAAACACATTGACCATAGAAATACTACTTTTCCCATAAAACCTACGAATAGCTCACATTAGTGTTCTACACAACACAATCTGGGAAATGCTACTATAAATGCATCCAGAGAAATGTGTGCTACAAATTACAAATCAAATAGTGGAGACATTTTGTCAAGATAGTTTTTCATTAAATTAATAGATTTCAGGATTGGAAGGGATTAAAACTCACGTAGTTTCTGCTGTTCTAACTACAAACTGCATGTCATGCTAAGAATATATAACCAGCTCATTCAGGTTCGTATGTGCACTCTTCTAATCTGGCTACCTAAGACCTTTATAAAATGATTTAAAGCAGTACCTGGGATGAAACAGGTTTATAGAGATCTTGATCCTGTTCCTATAAATGCCCCAGGAAGAGATATCCTAAAATGCCCCAGTGTGAGGAGATTCTCACGTCCTGACACCAGGGAAACCAGGCTGAAGAACCAGGGTGAATCACTCAGCAAGGGTAAATGGCCAGGTGCTAAGGCCAAGTGGAAGAACAGAGAACAATCCAAATCTTTCATCACTCCACTTGTGCACGAAGCCACATGGACTGCTCTTATGTCACCATTACTTTTTCACATGCGGAACTCTCTCTCCGAAGGGCTGTATGTTCCCGGGAAGCAAAGATCTGTCTGCCTCGCTTCTGACCCCCAGACTGCACCCAGCACAATGCCTGATCTCTAGAAGCTGCTGGGTCAGTGCTGGTTGAAGGACTGTTTACTGAAGACATTCCAATGCCCGGGGTCCTCAGTTACCACCTCTATCACTAATCACCGTCTTACATCTCCAGAAGGTATAAGAACATAAGTAACACTTGTACCAGTCCCTTACTGACCTCTGGAAGTTGCATTATTGTATTCTCAAAGACAAATTCCTGAAAGCTTGGTTTCTTATCACTTGGCTTTCCCATTTAAAAAACTTAAAAATGCGCATGCGTGTCTGTGAGCATGTGCACACGCACCCGTGCTTGAGTATGTAATTGTATGTAAGAATCTAAATAACTATAGTTGAAGGTCAGGTCATAGCCACAAGTGACTACATGGAGATATTACCCTAGGATGAAGGAATGCCTCGTGGATAATAGTTTGAAGGCCACTCTGAATGGTCATCACAAGTGGTGAGGCTGAGCTGAGTGCTCCTGACTTTTTCTGACAGGTGTGACATTTCCAATGTCCTAATCTTTCCATGGATCAATAGCCTATTCACCCCCCTGGGTCAGGAAGCCAGGATAATTTATGAGAGGGGCACTGAGCTGGGAATAGGGCTCAGGAAGATGGTGGTGCCAGAGGGGGAGATGTGGAAGACACGAATTGGGAGGCTGTGAGATTACCATGGTCGGAATGGGACAACCATGCCTCACACCACATAGGATCCAAATGCAAAAAAAAAAAAACAAAACTGCACAGCTTTGGTACCAGGGGTTTGGGTTTGGTGAGGGCATCAGGTTGTTGACCTGTGGGCACCTTCTGTTCGGGGTGAGGGAGCAGGGTAAGAAGAGTCCTCACCGAGGAACGGGGACATATTCAGCCTGTACTAAACAGCCAGGTTCAAGTTAGTCAACCCTAGAGATTGGCCAAATAGAGCTCCAAGCATGAATTTGAATGATCCAGATGTCACTCCTGTGCTTAACTTCAAGGAGAAAAAGCATGAAACCAAAGCACATGTTCAGACAGTCTCCTTGGGTGAGGTCTACCTCCTAACCTGGGTCAGACAGGGAAGTAGGGGAAGTGGCATTCTCTGATCTTCCTTTTCCTTGCCCAACAGTCCCTTCTCCTTTGTATTCCTCATCCAGTTAGTGTGTTACTCTTCTCCTGGGGACCTAGACTATAAACTTCAGGGCAGCCTCAGTTCCTTTGTAAATGCCACATCCAGTCCTTTGCCAATTCTGTCAAATCTCTTGCCTCTTGAATCTGTTGCTTCCTTTCCAACACCACCAGGTTAGGCCATCATCATTTCTCCTTTGCAGCAGTTGCCTACTAGACCAAGAGCATGCCTCTGGTCTTGGGAGACACGGCCATTATATTACACAATTCTCAGGTGTCATTTTTCCCTGATGAAAGTGTGAATGATGCCTAATAGCACTGTGCAATGTGGCAATCTCAACAGGAAACAGCAGCACAGGTTAGAAAGAACACAGATTTCAAAATAAGACAGTCCTGGGTTCACACCCTTATTTGATCACATACTGACCAGATGATGTCAGGAACGTCACTGAAGTATCAGTCTGTTTCCCTGTGACCCACAGAAGGCTTCTGGCACACAGAAGGCCCCAGGAGATGTGAGTCCTCTGCTCTCCATGTGCAAGCCAACTGCACACTGTAGGCGTTAACGAAGAGGGTGAGCTGCCCCTTCTTCCTGCTTTCTCCTGATCCCCGAGCTACAGCCAGGTTCTACCCAACAGGAAAATATCTGGCCTGATAGCTCCTCCTCCCTCCTCTTCCCCTTCACTCTGCAAGAAGCGATTTTTTTGTTCTTAGTACATGTTTGTGATACATAATGAATACATTCATTCATAGTGGGGACTTGATATGTGTACATATCAGCCTCTTAATCCTCTTTGCTTCCCCTTCCCCTCCACTCACTCCCCTCCTTCTATCTCTGAAGTTATTCTTAGCCACTTGTCAAATAAGAAAAGTTTTGCTAAGTCACCGTAAGGTGTTAATTGCTTGGTGTGGCTATTTAAGTCAAGATAAGAAGGATGGAGCTGAATTTCAGATCTTCCAACCATAAATAACATTAACAAAGAAATAATTATGAAAATAACTACTACAATTTATTGGCTACCAACTGCACACCAGGCGGAACTAAGCACTTGTCACACTTGCTCTCCACTCATCCTTACAGAAGCCTGTGGCCCGGGAGTTGTTATTGTCATTTCACAGTGTACAGGTGAGATCCAGAGCAGTGAAGTGGCTTTCTCAAAGACCACTTGGTGGTAAACGAGGGGTTCTGGGTTCAAACCCAGGTCCACTTGACTTCAAAGTCAATGCTCTATGTTTTTGTACCATTTACTCATCAAAGATCTCAGAGGCACTATGAGCTCCTTGGTACCATCCTGTAAAATAACCACCCGGCAAAACTGAGTAAAAGCTGCTTGCATAATACACATGTTGACCTTAATATCAGGGAAAGATTTGAAACTACACAACAAATGCTGGTGGTCTAAGTAAGTAACAGGATTACCAAACACTGACTAAATTTTTGCTCAAGGAGGATTTTAATTACAAACAGGTCAGGAACTTGGTCTAGGCTCCGGACTGAGTATTGGAACAGTGATTTTAGGAATCTAGAAGAGGCGCAGTTTGTCCTACGTTGTGTCTGCTCAGCTCTAAGAACTGGGAGAAGGAATAAGAGCAATACCACAGTGCAGCAGGTGGGGAGGAATTAGAATTAAATGCAGGATAATCAAAAACATGTGTGGCTTAGATGGTGTCGGGAAATAGGCAGTCAAATGCAGTGTCGTGAACTTAGCCACCTTCTGCAGACAGCTGATGAGAAGCGATAGCCATCTGTAGCAAAGTCTCTCTGAGGTCACTGCTATTCAGGCCACACATACCTTCCTGCCGGCCCATGGACTCCTACCAGGTAGAGTGGGCTGTCTAACTCATGGCTGTGTCCCCAGTACCCACAGAAAATCAGTGAAATCCCAAACTGCCTTTTTGATTTAATTAAATGCTTAGCAATATAATGGAGCTGGGGACTGTAGGTACGGATTTGAAAGTGGTAACCTGAAATTATATATTGGTATTTTGTCCTAGATTTTCCTCTTTGAAATCCCACATTTCAAATACCATTGGCTTTTTTATTTTTTAATTTCTTTATTTTTATCTCTTTTAATTAGACAACTTTCATCATTAGAGACTGGGGGAAGTAATACTTCAAGAGCCGTTGTGTGACTCAAAAGGGATGACAGACAGGGACACTGTGTAGATGAGAAGTACAATACGGACTCCTCGAGTTACTGGTTTTATTAGAAGTCACAATAAAACAGCTTAAATTGTGTATTTTCTATGCATTTTCAGGCAGTTAGGAAAATAGTGTGGATAGGGTGCTTTCCTGAAGCCTACATATTCTTCCTAAAGGTGGCCTCTTTCTGCTTCTGAATAAGGTCCTCAGGTCACCCCAGACAGCCTGGGAACCTTAACTTGTCACCAGGGCCACAGACAATTTATAAAATGTGTTATCCTTACGCCTCTCTACCTCTGGAACCTCTCTCAGTTCTGCCACCTGGATCCAGTGGAGTGCAAACTGTCCTTACTTGCTGCCTCTTCACTCCAGAGCTGGTTCTATTTCTTAAGAGTAGTGTGTCAAACTCCTCAACACCCCTAAAAATGGGATTTCCAGCAGTCTCTTGTTTCTCTGGTACTTTCGCCCAAGTCTCAGCCTTTGGTCCTCTTTGTTCCATGGTCAGCCTCTGGTCCCTAAACTTCCTGCAAGAAGTTTGCATCTCATGTCACCCTAATTACAACTAAGGTATAAACATCAATTTGTTATTGAGTAGAACAGCATGACTGCTTCCACTGGGGCAGCTCTGTGCAGCTTACTGAACATCTTCCTGTGTTGCTTTTTATCCTCCTGAGCACACTTAGACAGGCCAGGTTTTATTCACATTCTCGTTTGGTAGAAGAAGAAACTGAAAGCATCTTTCCCAAAAGATAGGCATGGAATAAAATCCCCATACTTGGCATAAAAGATCAGAGCAAGTTCTATCCTCCCCCCTGCATGGTCAGCACTGGGTTAGGCCGCCAGGAGGTGGCAAATGCACATCCCCTTTGCTGAGATTAATGACCAACAAGTTAGAATGTTTTCATCCAACAAGTCTAGAGACTCCAGTTTCTTAACTTTTAATTATGAAGGAGGAATCTTAGAGAAAATCCCTAAGATTACATCACTTCTCAACCTGAAATTTGGAACTTTCCACCCTAATCTGATCCTCTTCCTTGGTTCCCTATCTGTCAATATCACCACTATTATTCACCAGTCTTTCAAGCTGGGCCTTGGAATGCATCCTCTACTCCTTTCCCCCTCTCTCACTGTCCTCATCTCGTGCATCCACACGCTCATTCATTGTCACTTGAGAATGTTTCCTTCCTTTACATCTCTTGATTCTGTCCCTGTCCTACATCCCCATTGCCTCTCCTTCAAATTGGTCCTCACCAGCTTATTCCTGGATCACAGACTAACTGGGTTCCCTTTCTCTGGTCCTATAATTCTCCAAGTTTCTTTGCTGTACTATTGTGGGAAGGATGTTTCTAAACTATAAATTTGATCATAAATTGTCACCTCCATGTTCCTTCTTGCATACAGGACAAAAGCAAATTCTTCAGCCAGACATTCATATCTTTTCATGTTATAATTCCTGTCTACCTTTCCCACAGTTCCACACCTTGACCTCTTCCATCACCCAAGCTAGGCAGAAGTGGCCACTCAATGGTGTTACCATTCTACCTCCGTGTATACCCATCACCATGTAGAGCTTCTTTTTGTCATGTGAGATCATTTGAAACCCCCTCCCCTAGGACTGGCTGCTATTTGAAGCAAATATACTTACATTATCAGTATCTATTCTGAGGCATCGCACATAGAAAGCAGTCAGTGACGTTGACTGAATGAATTTAGGAAGGAAGGTCCCACCAGGCTCAGGAAAGCCCTCGGGCCACCAGAAGTCTAGAATCATCTGGGCACCTTTGCATCCTCTCCTTCCCTCCAGAGTACACCTAACTGTGGTACCTGCCAGTCTATTTATCTGCATCAAAGCCCATGCTCTCTGTAGGTTGGGAGATTGCTTTTTGTGTAATAGTCTTTGAAGATGGTAGCAGCTGGGAGGCTAATTCATACCTGTCAGTAAATTCTATTTAAGGTGAGATTTGGTTCTAAACCTCCCTGCTCCCAGCTCTTCTTGATTCTTCTCCCTGCATGTTTCCTATTCACTTATTTCCTTGACCCGAGCATGCACGTCTATTCTTTCCAAGAACTCTGTCCCTTCTCTGCTTTTCTTTCCCGATGTGAGCCCACAAACAGACTTGAAAAGCAGATCATAGTCTGTCTTTATTCGTGACTCTGTCCAGTGCACTGTACCCTGTGCTGATGCTAAGCAAGTGCTCAATGCACATTCATTAAATGAATTAGTGTCCTCCTGCAAACTCTCATCAGGGTGGAACCACCTTTACAAAGACTTCAGTCACTCAGTCCCATGGAGAGAAAGGCACGGGCCAGGTGGAAAGCCCTCCCCTCTTCTCTGCGGCAGCTGTGGCTGTCTTTCTTTCGTATTTAGAAAACTATTCTGTATCTCTGGGCATTAAATGAATAACTGTTAACTATGTAGTTAAGTGTGCAGCTGAAATCTCTGAGTGAAACTGATGTGAAAAGTGGTGGACACCTCGTGCTCTCTCCCTTCCAGCTGGGGAGAATTGCTGCTTTTCTGCAGACTTGTTTCCTCCATTGGGTACTGCCTCCTGACCTCTGAGGTTTCTGCCCTCAGGATCCACGAATCAGGTTTCCTTGCACATATTAGGAGCTAAACCTCTCCTTTCCTGGGTCCTGATGCACTAGGCTCAGGCCGGCAGAGGCCCAAGGCTCTCCCATCTCGCCAGGGATACAGAAGTTGTTTAGGAAGATGGGTGACTGTCCAGCAGGGCCTCTGCCTCCTTACTGACTCCACGGACTGCATTTCTGCAGAAGTTCAAATAATGGATTCTCCGTGAGGGCTGGGCACCGTGTAACTCTGACATGCTCGAGGTCACCAGGCTTTCAGATGGGTTCCCACCACAGAAGAGGGAGAAACATAGCAGATTCTCAGGTCTTGGTCGTGTTGGCTACTCTCATTCCTTCCTTCACGCATTCAACACAGATGTGAAGCACTAGAAACATGATGAGTAAGCCCCATTCCTGTCTTCAAGGTGCTTATAGTGAATAGCAAGTGGGAGAGTCCCGACGCATGATAAGTACAGGCTGCTAGAGGCACATATGACCAAGTGGTCCCTTCCATCACAATAGTGATTGACTTTCCTGAGCTATGCGGAGAGCAGACTGCAAGTGGAGACCCAAAAGATGAGCAGGAGTGGGCCAAGGGAAGAGGTGGAAGGTGAAACTTCACAGACAGAAATGACAACATTGCAGAGCCCTAGAGAATAAGAGACAATAAATCCTGGGAACTGCAAATCACTGGTTCTGGCTGGAGTGTGTGGTATGTGATGGAAAAGGGGCAGGAGAAAGCCCAGGAGCAAGTTTATGAGAGGCTGAAGAAGTCATGTTCAATAAGTTTGGGCTTCAAATGCCCATCAACGGTGGAATGGATAAAGAAAATGTGGTTTTTTTTTTAACACAATGGAGTACTACTCTGCCGTAAAGAATGATAAACTTCAAATATTTCTAGGTAAATGGAAGCATCTTGAGACCATACTCTTCAAGTGAAATAAATCAGACACACATATTTAAATACCACATTTTTTGTCTGGTGTGAGAAACTGGAAGTGTAAATAAAGACTAAAATGTATTATACTGGGAAAGGGAAGAAAATGTCCAAATGGAAATGGGAACAAGGGAAGGGGAGGGGGAAAGGAACACAGAGACAAAAGAAATAAGAAATGGAAGGAAAAAATGGAAACGAAGCTTTTGTAAATAAGGACAGAGGAGGGGGTGAAGGGAGGGGAGGGCAAGGGGAGAGGAATGGGAAAAAAAGAAGCATCAAGATATATCATGTACAGGTACAAATCCCCTATGATGAATGTCACCACTATGTGCATTTAAAATGTACCACTAAAATAAAATAAATTTAAAAGAAAAAGAAGTTTGGGCTTAATCCTCAGGGTAACGGGAAGCCAATGAAGGATCCTAGCTTTGGAATGCCAGCTTTGGAATTCACAGGAGAGGTGTCCGCCTTCTGACTTCTGGCTGGAGGCTTGGGCCGGATGGCAGGCACCAGCTCTGAATATGCACTGTCAACCCAGAGCCAGGGCTGGGGCAGCCTCTGATGGTGGTTAATTGAGCTGTGGATGTCGCTGACACTGAATGAAGCCTGATGCTGAGAATGGAGAAGCTAGATTGCTTAATAATAACAGCACTTGCTACTCCTAATGGTGCTTGTAATACAATAGCACTTATAATATAATAATAATAATAATAATATTTGCCATAATGTCTTTTTTCTCATTCTCCCTATGCTTCACAAACATTCATTACATCCCAAACTCTCCTCTTAGCAGGACCCAGAGGCAGAGGGCCTCCCTTGCACCTGCCACAGTCTCCAGTGCCCTCAGTCTTCCCTCGGGGCTTAGTTTACAGACCACCATCAGAGGTGAAGGGATGTGTTTTGCCCAGAGCCCCACTCTGGCCAGCAGAGAGAACATGGTGTCTGACATTGCCATTAACAGGGGATGCACTGATTTCCCCACCCAGTAGGAAAATCTGTTTCCAGTATCTTCTTTCTGGTTCTCTGTCTGTACCTCTCCTTGTCTGCTTCTTACCAGTTGGTACAGGCGAAAGTCAAAGAAATAAACTGATTCTCATAGTTCGTGTGTGTGTGACAGACATGATTCCAAGATGGCTCTTAAGAACCTGCCCACCCCCATCTCCTTGCACACACAACATCCCTAGGAATGTGATTATGACGACTTCAGTGATTAGGTTACACGACATGGCATGCCTGACTTTAAAGAGGGAGAATATCCAGATGGGCCTGACCTAAGCCCGTAATCCTTTCAAAATCAAGTTTACACTGGCTGTTTGCAAGGACGGAAGTCAAAGAGATCGGGGGGGGGATCCGTGGGCTGGAGGCTGCTCTATAAGGAGGGTTCCTGTTGATGACACGGAACTGTCACAGGGCAAAGACCTCAGAGTGGCCTCTGGATGCTGAGAGCTGTTCCTAGCCAAGCAAGAAAATGGATATGTCACTCCTACCTCCTCATCAAAGTGAATTCAGCTAATGACAGGAATGATCCTGGAAGAGGACCCTGTGCTACAGATAAAAACATAGTCTGCAGACACCCTGAGTTTAGCCTGAGCACAGCCCCCATACGCTGAGCCAGACTTGTGATCTACAGAACTTGGTGACGATAAATGGTGCTGTTCGAAGCTGCTAACTTCATGGGAATTTATTACACAGAAATAGAAAACTAACACAGCACAGAAAAGCCAAAAAGATCAGTTTGATAAGGACAAGATGTGGGCTGATGAGAAAGGGCAAATTCTCGCATCCACCATGTGGCTGCAGAACCTTAGACTAGACTCTCAGACTTCACGGAGCCTCGTTTTCCCATTGTGCAGAACACAGGGTTAGACTGAGGACAGGCAATATGGGACAGAGTGCTTGGTATGAGTCTGGTTACCTCGCTGCCTTCAGAACCAAGAGGAAAATGACTGTCACCACTGCCGCTTGTGGAAATGGGTGGATTTGTATTACAATTCTCTTCACTGCGGACAATTTAGAAATAGCTGCACCTGCAGTCAGAGGGAAGGCTGGGGCATCGCTCCCTGAATTAACAGGACTTCTGAATCCTTAGCAGCTTTGTATTAGAGATCAAGGCAGTCTCCCTTCTCCAGAACCGCTACCAAACAGATGGCCTGGCAGTCAGAGGGGACATTTCCTTTACATTCCAGAGATACTGAACCAGAGCGGTCCCCAGAGCCTATTTATTACTTCAGTTTGATTTACTTCCTACGTACAGCTTGACGCACCCAGTCACCAACACAGACAGGCACAGAAGAAATGAGTGAATAAGTGAGCGTGTGTGCATGTGTGAGTTAGGGCAGGTACGGGAACAAGTTTCCATTTTTATTAAATGCATGACACACAAATATCTCAAACTCTGTTCTGGGAGCCCCATGGGACTTACATTCACCATCATGCTGTTTGTCAAACATGGGCAAAAGGGCTCTCTGATAATTGGTCCATCTAAGGTGTAGCAGAGTTTCTTTGCCTCATCAGGGTCTCAGCACCCCCGTCAAATGCTTCTTCAGTTTCTATTGTTTTTCCTGCCAATATTCATTCTGTTCTCATGCCCCTGGCCCCATGTGGTTAGGAATCAGGTGTTGGAAACTCCTGCCTCACCTCGGGTCACTAGAGCTCACAGTGAGGCCCAGGTGCTGCTCCTTCCTCCTCACCCAGGGGCCGGGAAGGATAAAGGCCTAATTAGTTCATTTCCATTTTCAATGATCTTGCGCCCCATGCCTGGTTCCTCTTCAGGAAAATTAACAACAATGCCTCATTTTCCCCCTTCAGATGTTCTGATTAATCAGCCCTGGTTGAGACTAACTCTCACTATGGGTTGACAGCAGAAGAGACTAAACAGTGTGGCAAATATGGCAGTTCTCGGAGGAGATTCCCGGAGGTGATACTTTTGATCACGAGGGCTCATCAAGGGAAGGGTCCTAGCTCTAAAACTTTCTCCTCTCCTCCTCCCCCACAAGACTTGCTGAGGAGTCATATTCCTGCCAGCCAACAAAGGTAGTGGCTTGATTTAAATGTGTCCTGGTCCAGAGCCCTGTGCCAGGAACCATCAGAGTAAAGAGAGTGAGAAGTCCCAAAGTTCTAAAGAAGAGGGACCATCTGGGAGTGCTGGCAATAAGAACGGTGGACAGAGTGTTGGCTGAGGGTTGCCCAGGGCTGCAGCTGAAGTGAGTCCACCCCGCCTGGCATTTTGGAGCTGGGTCTGTACCTGTGTCTACTGACTTCTGCTCTGCTCAAGGGCTGCTACAGCTCCACGGTAGCATTCTTCCCAGGAAGGAAGCCTTCCTTCCTGGGATCCCAGAGTTAGAGGCTTCCATGGTCAGGGTCAGAGACAGACTCACGGGCAGGGAGAGTAGAGTTCTCCTATCAGATCCTATGAGTAGTTGGCAGTATGAGTGCAGCAAGACCCTTCCACTTCTAGCACTGGCCACATCTCCCTGCTCTTTCCCCAGGGAAGCTCTGGGTTATATTCTCTTTTAAGTCAGCAGTGCTCATTATTTTGGAGGGGATGATTGTTGATAGCTATCCAAGTGTTAATCTCAGGGCCTGGGATTTATGACAATTGGCCTACAACAAGTATTTGTGAGAAGCTAAAGATGCTGACTCAAATCTACTTAGGACTCATGCTTTTTCTCTTCTCCTGCCCTACACAGGACAGGGAAGCTAGCTACCTGTGTGGAGTAGTATGACATCTATTAAAGGTTCTTCCCACTCCCAAAGTACAAGTGGCATAATTTCCCATACGATTATACAGTATATGGGATGAATGAGACATTAACTGACTACATCCTTCTCTTACAACATCCTACTCATGCTCCTTCTCCACCTCCCTAGCTCCTTTTGAGTCTTTAAGGCCCACTGGGTGAAGCCTCTTCTAGAAAGTTTTCGCCAAACTTGCTACACTAGTCCAGAGGTCCGTCTTTGGTGGTTCCATAATACCCTATGCTTCCCTGTTTCTATCACTTTATCGAACCCACTTATAATAATCTATTTGGGTTCTTCATCCCTAGCAGTCTGGCCTCATCGAAGGTCAGGACTTTTCCATCATTGTATCCCCAACACATAGCACAGTAAGTGCTCACTCACTGTTGATTTGGTGCATGTGTGCCCACAGGACTCAGCTGCATAATGGCCAGATTTAGGTAGATGCTCTCAATGATCAAAAAAGAAAATTGATGCTGTCATCAGCCATTAACATGTTGGCATGAACTGGGTTTTCAGATTGGGGAGGCCCGTCATCTACCAGGAGCCTGAGGAGTGGGTGGGACATGGGACACAGGACAGGTATTTCCTTGTTACTGGGCAAGGAGGGGTGAGAAATCCTCATAGCTCACAAGTCACAAGTACTCCTCCAACCAGAGGACCTGGACAGCTGAGGGCAGTGGAGGGATATGCAAGCCAGATGAGGACACCCAAAACCATGGAGCAAGTGACAGTGAAGTCACGTACTTCAATGAAAAACAGGCTGAGCAGGAAAATCCATCCAGACATGTACTGTATATTCATCTAATCTGTAAACTCAACTGAATTTCAGAGTGGAAAGATCTTGTGAGGTCTCCTTACGCACAGAGGAAAAAGACTTGTCCAAGATCACACACAGTTTTAGTGGGACAGTCAAGACAAGACCGCGGGCTTCTGATGCCAGCTCCAAGGCTGAAAGTCTGGCCACTCTGCACAGCAGACAGGCTACCATCTGCCCAGAACCCTCCTCTGCTGGCGCCTGCCCCAACCCTGGTGATCACATCTCTTGCTCCGGTCATCCTGGGCACTATGACCTACTCTGCCTACGGTCACTCTCCCACTCTTCGTCTCTTGCCATCCTTCCACGAAGAAACCACATCTATGAGCCTTTCTCCAAGCTCCCCAGGAAGCTCTAAATGCTCTTCCTCGAGGCTCCCAGGCCTTGCATTGCTATACTCGTGGAGACACATCCTGCCAGGCCGCACTAGACTGGTCCTTGTATTCCCCAGCACACAGCAGGCACTTAATAGACATTTGGTGGGTAAGTGTAGTTGATTTCAGCATTTTCCACAGAGAAGTTGCTTAATCATGGCTGGCTGGCTCTTTATTTTATAATCTTGTAACTCGGGCCAAAGAGCTTCAAGCCATTAGCTGCCATTTCCCCAAATGCAAAAAAACAAAACAAAACAAAAAAACAACTCCCCCCCCAAATCTCAGTTAATGCAGTTAATGCCTCCTGAATCCTCCATTCCTTTTTATTTATTTATTTAATTTTATTGGTACACTTTTGATATACATAATGATCACACTCATACAGGGAACTTGTACCTGTACATAATACATCTTAATTCCTCTTTCTTTCCCCATTCCCCTTCTGAACTCTACATTCTGATTCTCCCTGCACTTCTCCTTCTGAGTGCACCTTTGTTTTCTAGCGACCCAGTTCAGAGAACACACACAGGAAGGCTGGCAGAGTTGAAGAGCACAGTGCTGGAGTCACTGTTTCCTCTTAAGATGCTGTTGTGCCTGTGTGTGCCCAGTAGACATTTGTCACTGCTAGATCTGCCACTTCCCAGCACTGACATTTGGTTGGGGTGGTACCTTCCCAGCTCAGACGGATACATGGGGAGTTTTCACTTCATTACTCTATTCCCGGTTGCACTAAAACCACATTTATTCAACAAAGCATATTGTAGTTCGCAGAGTGGGTCTCCTAAAGTGCTCTGTAAAGCTGAAATATGTGGGGACTCTTAATAATTTTACAATAAACTACACTTTCAAATCAATTGCTCTGGCATTAGAGAGTTGTCCAACTGATTGTAGCTCTAGCTCTGTGTGAGTGAGTGTGTGTGTGTGTGTGTGTGTGTGTGTGTCTGTGTGTGTATGTGTAGGATGTGCGTTTAGGGATGTACATGCATATGCGTGTTGCACTTTCAGTGAAAGAGTGAACATGGAAAATGCTCAAGCATCCCAGGAACGATAGTTCCAACTAGGCAAGAAGTTAAATTTGAAATTTTTCTGATAACAGCTTTGGAGTTTGAGAAAGCTAGAGACAGTAAGTCATGAAACTGAGGCCTAAGAATGAAATACTCAACAGGGGAGTGGGAGGAAAAAGAAGAAAGGGAGGCCAGGCATGACGACACACACCTGTAATCCCAGCACTGTGGGAGGCTGAGGCAGGAGAACGGCAAGTTCAAAGCCAGCCTGGGGAACTTACTGACCTAGGGAGACCTTGTCTCAAAAAAAGGACTGAGGACACAGTTCAGTGCAAAGGCCCTAGATTCAGTCTCTAGTACTGAAAGAGAGGAGGAGAGAGAGAGACGAGAGAGAAAAAAAGAGGGAAGAAGGGAAGGAGAGAGGGACAGAGAATATTTATTAGCAATCCACTGAAGATTAGAAACTTTCCATATTCTTCACAAAAATGACATTATGCAATACACATTATTATCCCCATTTTGCAAAAGGGAAAATGGAGAGTCCAACAGGTTAAGTAACTTGTCATCCATACATCTAACATATGGCAGAAGCCAGCTCAAAGCTCAAATCTTCTCTCATCTGAGGTCCAGGCCACTTCAATTAAACCATGTTTCCATCTTTGGTGTCACCACGATACAGTGATGAACTCTCCCATCCTCATGTGTCCAGCCATGGGGACAGGGGACAAGACTGATTTCACAATGATGGCAAAATAAAAATAGGTAATAGGTAGCAGGGCGATAGATCTTTCTCAAATCGGAAGGGGATCAAGAGATAGAGGGAGGGGGAGGAGGGAAAGGGGACAAAAAAGGAATTAAGATGTGTTACATATATGCACCAACTCCACACAAGGAATATAAACATTATGTACTTCAAACATATAGTAAAAAATTAAAATTTTTTAAAAAATCCTGCAGAGGAGGTTTCTTCTGAAGACCACTGGGTGCTAGCTCCGGGTGCTGGGTTCTGGCCTCCAAAGGCCACTTGCTCTAGACATTGTGAGGCCAGCAGAAGCAGCAGCTCTTGGTGACAGAAAGGGTGCTCAGCATAGTCAACTCAGCTGCTCTTGCCTTCCTTTTTTATTCTGCCTTGATGGTGATCCTCAGAGCGAACCTTCAGCCTCGGGTTTGGCATCGCGCATACCGAGCACAGCCCTAAACCCTGCCTCTCCGATCCTGAACTAAACTACCTACTGGTCCTCACACCCTTAATTTCAAATCTGTCACAGGCCAGAATGGGAAGAAAGACATTCCAGACTGCGGAGTTACCAGTTACCACGTGGGCTATAAAGGTGCCCGGGCATCCTGGGGGACAGGGAGACGGGACCCAACTCTTTGGCTGCAGACAGTCAACTGGGCTCCTCCATTTTGAGGGGCTTGGTTAGGGTGAGCTGAATTCCTGCTGGATACAAGGAGAGCAGCCATTTCACCTCCAAGAACTCCATAATATGATAAAATGCTCCATTCATCCAGACCATAAATATTTACTGAACACCTACTATGCTTCAAGTAGGCCGCTGGGGGTTATAGTGATGGAAAAGACAAGCTTGGTCTTGCCTTTATGAGGCTCAGATTCAGCAGGAGTCAGATACAGAAGAGAGAATTCCTACTTGAGATGAACGCTGCACAACACAGACACTGAATGCTGTGAGCATGTGTGACAGCAGACCCAATCTAGCAGGGTGTCAGGGAAGACTTCCGGGGGGAAGTGACATTTGAATGAGACCTGGAAGATGGGGAGGGATGACTCGCCAAGAAAGGGGCGGAAGAGTGGGGTGGCAGCATTCTCACTTTCTCCTGGAATCAACTGCTTCTCCCTCCGTCTGCCCTAGTGCTCCTTTTTGTAGTAGTTTTAGCAATTTCAATTACTTATGGTTAATCTCTCTGATAAACTTTTGGACAAATAAACACAGTCTCAGATCTGCTTGACAATAAAATGAAGCCTGAGTAGGACAAGTGGCTGCACAGATCCATTCTGCCCAAACAAGACAGAGAATGGCACCTCAAGGAATGACTGCGGTGGGGCTCCCTAGGACTGTCCAGGGAATCAGTTTCTGTTCAGCAAACTGCTGGTCCCAGGCCTCAGCCTCCATGCTAAGGTCTCTCCTGGGGTAACTCTTCCATCTTCCAGCATGGCACACTCAGCACTCTGCCCCATCTCCTTAGACTTCCCAAAGGAAAAACTCCGGAGGTGCCACTGCTTCTGTACGCACCCCACAAATGGCAGCCTGCCCTCCAGCGTGGGGTGGAGTGGAAAGCTGGGCAACCCAGCAGCATGGGGCAGGCAGTGAAATGGCAGCAATGGCGTGCCACCTGCAAGGTGGACCGCAGCCTCACAGCCAGCAAACTGTACAACCTGCTGATTCTACTGCACGACGATTTCCCACTCTTCATTGACATCACACGAACTTTGGCCTTTTAAATCTCCACACTTCTCACTGCCAAAGCAGCTGCTCCATCCTATGGCACACCGCCCATCTGTGCTCTGTGACACTAGATTAGGGTGATTTTTATCTTTTCCATTAGGCAGTGATTGCAACTCTCCCTGGGTTCATTAGTAGCTGGATAATCCCTCCAGATTTATTAGCTCAAATCAAGCTTCCTCCTTCACCTCTTCTCTTCAGACAGTATCGGCCGCCTTCACTGTCTCAATGGCAGATAGGGCTTTGCCCAAAGGCCCTTAATTTTTCAAGTCCTCTATTCAAATTTCCATCAATCTTGTGGGAAAAAAGTTTCCTAACCAAATGTGGAGGCCATCTAGAGGACAGAGACTCCCTTGGAAACTGGAGATCGGAAAAGCATAGTGCACCTGTATCTCTCCTAGGCATGCCCCACCCGGGTAAGAGCACTCCAAGCACAGACAAAGGAGCTGACAACCTCAAAACTAAGTACCATTCTCCACTTTTAGGATCAATTTTCCTCTAAACAGCCAAGGATGGGCGAAGAGGCAATTGCTTTTCTAGTGTATACAAAGGAGATGTGTGATAACGATTAAGAATTGAATGTGGCAGAGATTGCCTCCTGATCACTAAACCTGTTTCCTCTTCTCCCTGGGCACACAGCTAGACTACATTTCCCAGCCGCCTTTGAAATAGGTGCAGCCACAATATAAATTCCAGCCAGTGGAATCATGGGAAATGATATGCACCACTTTGAGACCTAATCTATAAACCTTCCTGTGTGTGATTCTCCATGTTTTTCCCTACTTTTGGTCTTTAAGAGGACACATTCATAAGCTAGCAGAAACTTGGGCCTCTGAATAACCTGACAGAAGGCTACCTATTGATTAGGAATACTGTTTTGGAATTTCAAGTAATTAATATACAGTTGGTCAGTTCTCTGCATCTGTAGGTTCCCCATGCATTGATTCGACCAACTAGAGAGCAAAAAATATTCAGAAAAAGATTGGTCTGTACTGAACACATAGAGATCTTTTTTGTCATTATTTCTTAAACAATACAGCATAGTGACTGTTAACATTAAGCATTAAAAGTAATCTAAGATGATTTAAAGTATATGGGAGCAAATACTATGCCATTTTATATAAGTGACTTAAGCATTTGCAGATTTGTTATCTGCAGGGCTCCTGGACCAGTCTCTCAGAGACACTGAGGGTCAAGGGTATTTCCACTGTGTGAACCCAGGAGATTTGGGGGTTGATTATTTAAGTAGCTAGCAATACCCACCAGATTCAAATACTGTTATCAATCGCTAATTTTTAATTCTTACCAAAAATTTTTAAAGACAGTTATTATTATTTGCCTCTTACCTATGAGGAAACCAAAGCCCCCCAAGCCCCAGGACTACACAGCTGATCAGCTCCTGACCTGGGAGCTGAATGACTATTATCACTGGTCCTGAATGACTATAAAGACACCACCTAGCTACTTTCTCTCATTATAAAGCTTCTTCAGCAGTAGGACCTTCATCTACAGCGATGTGGTGTTGCTTCTTTCAATTTGCAAACTCCAAAGAGACATAAGAGACACATCTGACCACTTCACACCTATTATTTTAATAAAAACATGCAAAGTAAGTATTGGCAAGATTGTAGCAACACTTGAACCCTTGCACAGCATTGATGGGAATGAAAATTGGTGCAGTTATTTTAGAAAACAGTCCCTAGATAAATTAAGGATATAATGACTGTATGATCCGGAAACTGCTCTCCAACACATATACCCCAAAAGATAAAAAGCAGAAACTTGTACAGATATTTGTATATGTGCATAGCTTTGCTTTGTTCATACAGCCAAAAGTTGAAGCAACCCAAGTGTCCATGGATGGATTAATGGATCAAAAATGTTAATGGATTAATGGATACAAACAATGCTATATTATCCAGACTTAAGAAGGCAGGAAATTCGAACGCATGAATGAATCTTAAGGACATTTAGGGAAATAAGCCAGACACAAAGGGATAAATATTACATAATTCCATTTCTATGAAATGCATTATTAAATTCATAGAGACAGTAGAATGGTGGCTGGCAGGTGCTGGGAGGAGGAGGGGATGGGGAGCACCTGTCTAACAGGCAGGGAGCTTCAGGTTGGGAAGATGGAAATAGTTCTGGAGATGATGAAGATGGCGGTTGCACAGCAATATACTTGGGTCCATTGAAAGGTGGTTAAAATGGTCATTTTTGCTGTGTATATTTTGTTTTCACTTTTTTTTTTTTTGTGGTGCTGGGGATCGAACTCAGGCCCTTAGTGCTTACAAGGCAAGCACTCTAATCACTGAGCTAAATCCCCAGCCCCTGTTTTCACTTTTAAAACGTTTTACTATGGGAAATTTCAAACATATACAAAGTAAGCAAATAAATATAATGAACTCCACCATATTTGCTCTGTATATTTTAGTGCAATAAAAAATTTTTTTTAAAAAGAAATGAGGGAATTACGCTTGCTACAACACGGAAGAACCTAGAAAATATTATACTAAGTAGAGTAAGGCAGACACAAAAGGGGAAATATTGTATGGCTCCACTTGTATAAGATGACTACAATAGGCAAGTTAATAGAGAAGAAAGAAGAATAGAGGTTGCCAGGGCCTGAAGGAGAGGGAATGGGGAGCTGTTGCTTCATAGGCACCGAGTTTCTGTTGGGTTGAGTTAAAGTTTTAGAAAAGTGATGATGATGATTGTACAACAATGTGGACATATTAACACCACTGAACTGTACAGTTAAAAGTGTTTAAAATGGCAATTTTAATGTTATATATACTTTACCACAATAAATAATTCAATAAAAGAAAGGAAGGAAAGAAGAGAGGAAGGAGGGAAGGGCGGTCAGACTGAGTGGCGTCAGGGCAGGAACCTGTTCTCTGGGTTGCATATCCATCTGTATCTTTTGTGACTTTGCCCAGTAATTTTGCCTTGTTTGTCCCTCATTTGGTTCTTCCCTCACTTTGGCCTAAACTCTGGAGCTCTTACCTTGATCAGCGAGCCAAGTCCTGCTTCCTCTGGGGTCCTCTCCACGTGCCTGACTTCTGGCTAAGTACATATCCGGCTGTCAATGTACCTCTCAAGTTCTGATGCTTTGGACCCCATGCTCCCTGGGCTCCCACCTTAGCCAGGTGGTATTCTCACCTGCTCATTAGGGATGTGCTCCCTGGGGAGTGATGCCTGATCCATGAGAACCAGAAACCAGGGCAAAAAGCTGTTTTATTGATCAAACTATCTCAAACCCCTTCTTGAAACAGATCATAGGAAAGATGGATATTTATTTTCTGTTCACTATAACTGGGTGCTTTAACATCTACGTCCAGTTGTAGATCATTCCTTCTGCAGGGTCTGTCCCTGTATGTGGGTCTCTCCCCACCCGCCACAGTGTCTCTTCACTATCTGACACCACATCTTGTCACTGAGCTGGGCTTACCCAGGACACACAGGCCTGGCTCTTCCCTGGCTCCTCCAGCTCCTCCCTGCCTCTACTGTGACAACCACAGGGCCACCCCAGCAGCCTCGGCTCCCTCTGGCTCAGTTCCTCTTGCATCAGTCCGTTTGTCACCCCAGGTCCAGGGCTGGTATGCTCACTGTCCTTGCTGCCTAGACCACGACAGGGAAAGAAACTGTGTTTCTGTAGGGTCAGATGGATTGATGATTTGGAAGTCTGACTCCTGATGGATCATTTCGTCCCAGCTTTTGTGACAGGCAATCAGTTGATCAAATCCAGTGCAGTCAACCTAATTCCATCATTACAGATGGCCTAAATCAATCAGCTTTCTTAATGCCTGGATGGGACTGAGGCATGGGAACTTGGTCAATTACTCAGTAATTACCAACACAAACTCTGCAATGGTAGCTTCACTCATGAGCAATAACTGAGCTACCTAGTTCTATTCATTCTCTGGAAATAAATAAAATACCATTTTTGGAGTCATTTTTACAGGCCATTAAATGCTGGGCACCAAAATATGCATCTTCCCATTCCTTTTAGTGTATGAGAAGCAAAAACAGGGCTTTTAGAAATAAGAACTCCCCTTTAGTAAATTCACATTGTAAGCCGATAGCTGGATGTATACTTCTCCCGAGACAGGTACTCTTAGTGTTCATTTACAGAGGAGGTCACTGAGGCTCAGAAAGGTTAAGTTACTTGCACAGGATCACACAGCAGGTAGGCAGTCAAACTAGAATACTAGATCTGTCTACCTAATGCTGCAGTCTGTGCCTTCTCCAGTTCACCACAGTGGTTTTCAAACAGCTGATCTGCACCACTGTCACAGAATTCAGAGATGGGACATGATGGGGATCCCTAAAAAATTCAGAGAGGGAATAAATAAGAAAGTCCTGGTGGCATCTGTATTTGGAGGAAGGGGCTAGAGAAATGCAAAAGATAACTTATTGTTCTCTAAAAAGCTGTGACTGGGTGGAATGTCAAAGGTGTGGTGAAGACTCAGGAAGTTGGAAAGTGCCAAGGAGAGCTGTAGCCCAAGAGTGGAGTCAGCCCCAGAGAGGCTCTATGAACTACAGCAAGCAATGCTGTAGAAGCAAGGATGGTTGAGCCCTCTGGAACTCACATCTCATCACCATGTCCCCCAGATGCTGGATATGGAGCTGCAGGATGGACTATTTTTCCTGCTAAGTTTCACTCTTGTTCTTGTTTTGGTCCTGTTCTTTTCTCTCTTCCTATTCTTCCCTTTTGGAGTAGAAATGTTATACTGTGCCATTGTACCATGGGATAGTGTAATTTGTTTTTTATTTTTACAGAGGTTCACAGCTAAGTGTTTGTCTTGAGTCTCTAAAGAGACTTAGAGTCAAACTTTTGAAAAATGCTGGATCTGTTAAGATTTTGCGGAAGGGATTGTTGCATTTCTGGTTATATGCAGGATAGTTGTATTGTTAGGCCAAATTATGACCTTGTTATTGTTTATTTGCAGCTCTAAGATGATTTATGGAGATGTGTTTGGGCATCAAGTTGACAGGGGGTGGGATGTGGTGATTAGGGTGAAGGGTCAACTTGATTAGTTTGGGGTCTACCCAGTGGAGCACACTTCTGAGTGTGTCTGGATGGGTCATGGAGGCACAGCCTTGGGCCATGTCTGGTCCCTGACTTCTTCTTCTTCTTCTTCTTGGGCACTGTTCCACCACTGTGCTTCCTGACCACCATGAACTAAGCAGCTTTGCTCCACCGTGCCCTTCTGCCTTGATGTTCCTCCCTTAAAGCCTGCCAACTCTTGGACTGAGTCCCCTGCAACCATGAGCCAAATTAAACCTTTGCTCCTTTAAACTGTGCGTGTCAGGTATTGTCTCAGTGTCAAGGAAGTTGACTAATACAGAAGGCCCTATTTCTCTGGCCCCAAATTGCAATGGGGCAAGAAGAATGGCTCTAAAAAGAGTGTTAGAGCCCTGTCCCTTCTAGAAAACCCAGGTACTGATGAGAAGTTCACAGAATATTCCCTCATCAACTAATTTTTGCAATAGTTCTGCTTCTATTTTCTTGACTATTATTCAACCAGCATTGCTCATATAGTTACTCCTCTGATTTCCCTCTGCAAATTCACAAACTATGTGAGTCTTTTTAATTCCAGGTTCAAAGAACTCTCTGACTGAGGCGTACTCCCAGAGCGATTCCCATTCTGTGCCCACATGAAAAGGAGGCAAGCTCTTCAAAAACTGAAAACCAAAACTATCATAGTGTTGTGTTAAAAAAAAATACAATGCCTCGGAAACATATAGCACTTTGAGATTTACAATGCTTTTTAAATTTTTGACGGTAGTAGAGATTGAACCCAGAGTCTTTGCACTGACCTACATCCCCAGGCCCTGTCCCCCATTTTTGAGTCAGAGTCTCACTAAATTGCTAAGTTGCCCAGGCTGGGCTCAAACTTGTGATTCTCTTGCCTCAGCCTCCTAGAGTGGTAGGACTGCAGGTATGTTCCACCATATCCAACTGACAGTGCATTTTTACTTAGAGAACTGTGGCTAATCCTCATAATAATGGTATGGGTTTTGTTATTCCTCTTTGTAAATGAGCAAATTGGGGTTCTGAGAGTCAATGTGACTCACCCAAAGTCTCATAGTGAGTATGGGGCAGAGTGGGGACTGGACCTTAGGTGTCCTGCCTTCACAGGCCAAAGCTTTTTCTACTTCTTAACATCATCACCACCATTCTTATTTCTGACAGGGAGAATGATGACCTGTGGTGCATATAATGCTGTCTTCTTAAAATCTCCAAGCCAAGCATGTCCATCTGACTTCTGATTATTATCCCTGGAACCTATATTCTGAATAACTGGCCCCCTCCTTCCATCTGCTAAATTCTCTGTGACTCCCAGCCACCCAGCTCCTCCCTCCTGCACTGATTTTGCTGCCTGAGGCAGGGAGTGTCCCCTGAAGGCCTGTATGGTGCAGGCAGCTGCTGGCCTGCCTTTGTCCCTCCTGCCCTTCCCTCTCAGGCTCCCCAAATGGAGCACAACAGTACTTTAATCTCTCTTTACTCTTCTGCCAACTTGCCCAGGCTGCCCTAGATGCCTCCTTACTTTAAGCAAATGCTTTCACACTGCTCTGGGAATAGCCTAATCCTTTCCTCCTCTTTTACATGTTAATACTCTGATTTACAGCAGCAGTGGTAGATAGGGGAAAAAAAAACCCAAAACAGCAAACAAAGACATTCATTCTGTTTTACATTGTAAGGGGTACAAGAGGGCTACGGGTGACATTTTGTTTCTGGATGTGAGTGTGATCCCTTGGAGAAAGTTCTTTGCACTGTGCTTCACACACAATATGTGTGGGCATCTTCTATATGCATGCTGGACTTCAATAAATAATCCCAATCAGTGCACTAGCAGTCTTGTTGTAAGGAACCAGCCACGTATACTCAAGTTTAAGCAAAAGGGAAGGGCTTATTATTTCTGTCTTAATCCCTAAGCCTGGGTCAGCACCTGCTACACAGCAGGAGCTCAAAAACACATCTGGATAAAGAGATCACTTGATCAAATGATTTATAAAATAAAATAAACCTCTTCTCTGAAAGACCATTTCGAAGAGCACTGTTTGTAATAACCCAAAACTGGAGACAACAAAAACGCCTCTCAACTGGTTAATGATTGAAAGAACAGCACACGGGTACCAAGAAACACTGCTAATCAGTAAAAATACAATTTGGGTGGATCTCAAGGTCGTTACACAGAGTTGGCAAAAAAGCCAACCTCAGGTCTTTACTGTATGATTTCTCTTATGTAACATTTTTCAAAATTATAACATTATGGAACGTAGTGGCTGCTAAGGATTGGGGATGGTGGGAAAGAGGATGGCAGGTGTAACTATAAAGTGATGGCACGAGGAAGGTCTTTGTGGTGATGAAACAGTTGTGTATCTTGGCTGAAGTGGTACACAGGTCTACATGTTTTAATGGATCTGATCTTCTGAAATCCTGGCTGTGATGCTGCACTATGATTACATACGATGTAGCTATTGGAGGAAACTGGGTTTAGGGTACATAGGGCTATCTCTACAACTTCCTAGGAATTGTGCAAGTATTCCGAAATTAAAAATTATACATTTTTTAAAAGCTTATGTTCTGAGGTCAGTCCTAATCGCTACTTGACTGTGTATGAATGTCACTAAGTTTCACAGTTAATGCTATAGAATTTCAAAATGCTTCCTTTCAGATTAAAAATCACATAATTTCAAAATCACAACAGCTCAGTGATGTAACTGCTCATATTCCCATTTTACGGATAAAGACACCAAAACTTAGTGTTTATTGAAGCGCACATGGTTGGTATTTGGTAAAGTTAGTACTTAAAATCAATTCAAGAAAATATTTACAAAATTTAGCCTTCTCAACTGCAAAATAAGGGGATATGGCTAAGATATAGCCTCTAGATGTGTGTCCAGTTAAAATACCGTAAGACATGCATACATCTTGTACCTTGGCTTCCCTACGACTGAGTTACTATGGGGGGGGGGGTTGGTGAGTTAGAGACCAGACTCCAAGCCACTAACTGGACCTACTGAGGAGGCTTACCCATCACTTTGCTGTCCAGAAATGTAGCTAGTGACATTTGAATGGAAGCATTAGAATGCCCAAATTCCCATTCTTGCAAGGCTAGGAATTGTTGGCATGTGACTCCCAGTGGGCTCATGGATTCACAGGTTTGTAGGATTCCTGGGTCTTGGTAGGTTTCTGCCCCTCTGCCTCTATTTGCCCACACCCTATCTTCTGGGCTTCATCCCATCACAACCCACTAACTCTGACACTGACAACACTCTATACCAAGGAAGCGGGCTGTGAAAATGTCTTACCAGATTGGTGAAAATGTAGGTGTAATAGGCTGACACCATTCCTAGTTCAGCTGCCTGCAAAGCAAAGAGAAGGAGATTAGAGAAGATAAGAAAAACTCACTGGCAGCAAAAGAGCTGCCAGGGCTCCGAGGGGCTACAGTTTCTCTGGCCCACCACCTTCAGCACCAGGCAGAGCAGGACGTTTTGGCTGAGTCTTATGCTGCCCTTGATCTTGGAGGACAGAGCACAGAAACATTAACCTCTAGAACAGGTCTACTCCCTACCCATGCGATGACACGCACAACAGCTGATGTTCTGTGTGCAACACAGTACCATGGGTATAGTGGATATTATGGGAACCAAAATGATTCAAGAGAAATGAAGTAAATAAAAAAGCAGACTTAATCATTTCCACAACTATTAACAAATAATACCTTTGGCTCGCATTTACCCACTGTGCAGTGTGTGCCAGGCTCTATAAAGCATTCTACATGAATTAACCATATGAAGTAGACACTATTATTCTTCCTCCACTCCCATTTTACAGCAGAGGAAACTGACATGACAACAGGCTAAGTGCCTTACGCAAGCTCACGTGACTCGGACTGGAAAAGATGAAAGAAAAGCCAGCAGCCTGATCTCAGTCCTTTTAACCACACTATACTTACCTTGAGGACTATGGTATCAGGAGAACTGCACACATGCCCTCTTAGGGACATGGCATAGATAAAAGGGTCTGTCAGGAATAGGCAGTGCCCAAGTGAACTCTGCTCATGGGGTACGCAAGTGAGATTCATTCTGAATACGCAGCAACAGAGGAAACAAGTGAATTATTTGCAAACTTTGGTCCTTCACTTGTAATGAAGAGCAAGTTGCCTGTGACATCCCTCACCCTTGATCACGGCACAGAAGCACAGCTGAGAACTCTGGCTTCAGAACAGGCTGCCTTTTGTCTGATCTCTTTACCTCTCATACCTACCCCTGACCAACCTTCCCTGTCAGTGTGCCTGGCTTTGAGTGTGACAAGTAGATCAGGTAAATAATGAGCCCGTTCTCTCCAGGGCCCTCATCCCATCTGACAGTCAGTTAGATTTTCATAATATATCCAGCAGCTCCAGGCCACTGGGAAACTCTTCCTGTCACAACTCTTGAGGAGGATGGGGGAGAAACAAGACCAGGGATGATTGCATTTCCAGTTTATCTCCCAAAGAACTCAAATAACTTTGTGATCACTCTTCTAGGACCCCTTCTAAGCTCCTTGAGAAACAGGCTGGGGATTACATCACTGTAGCTCAACAGGCAGCTGAAGTGCAGAAGGGCTTAGTGACAAGGACAAGCTTACCCAGAGGACAAAGCCTCTGTGGTGAGGCTCCTTCATCCTCTAAACAAAGCAAGAGGAAGAGATGGCTGGAAGCCTGCCCCTCCACCTCCACCCCCCCCACACACACACTGGCACACACACTCACGCTTTCCATAGAGAGGGCAGCCGCCTCTCATGCTGCCCAGAGCCACTTGAGCCCACTGATGCAACCGAGGGCTCAGGGGCGGGGGCTGGGAGGAGGCACAATGGTTAAAATCCATTTTGTGAAATCTGCTGTCCTAAAGATAAAAGACAAGAGATTCTTGGTTTTTAAGACCTGAATTCTGGGTAAACATGGAGTTCGTTGCAGGAACAGTCGCTCAATAAAGTAGGGGATTACTCCGTAAATCCTCCTGAAATCAAGAGATGGCAGAGGGCTGCCAAGCTCTAGGGCCCAGTGCCCATGTGCACACAGGGGATCCCGGAAGCCCTCTGTGCAGTCTATACACTCACAGTTTCCCACACGGAGGACCCCCTGGAGGGAGGAACATGGAGCCCCAGGGAAACCTGAGGAGAGGCTGGGCCTGCTGGAGGGCCTGCCTGCCTGGGGCCACTAGGATGTCCAGACAGGAACAAAGACAGGCTTTGCTGAAAACCTTACAGCTCATTGATCAGTTTGGCTCCAAAGACTCAGGGAGCTGGGGGCAGAGAGGGGCTCAGGAAAGATGGCCCAAGGCACCCAGCACAACTGTTTGTTAGTGAGGGTCATCACAGGCACAGCTGCCTTCAACGCACAGCCACAAAAAACGAAAGAAGAAAAGAAAACGAAACAACAACAACAAAACTCATAATGCATTTTTAATGGAAATTCTCGGTATTGGCAAGGGTGCAGTAAGACACCTATATGCAGCTGCTGTGAGTACAAACTGTGGCTGATTTCTAAACGGCAATCTGGCAAATCATCCCCAAATCTTACAAGTATGTGTACCTTTAACTCAGAATTCTACTTCCAGAAATTTACACCAAGGAAATATTCATGAATGTGCATAAAGATTTATGTCCAAAGATATGCATCCCAGTACTATTTATTACAGCAAAAGATTGGAAACAACCTGTTTCTCCAACAATAAAAGGGAAGGTTAAATAAATTATGGAACATCTATAAGATAGAAAATGATGCAGCCATTAAAATATTTGTAGAAAAATATTAAACAACACGGAGAAAATACATGGCAGATAATTAAGTGAGGGAAAAAAGCAATTTACAGAAAAGTTAGTGCAGGGTGGTAATAATTTGGGGGGAAAGATGTCTGAAGCAGAAAAGCTAGACATCAAAATTTAAGAGTGGTTAACTCCGGGTGATGGGGTTGTGAATGATATTTGTCTTCTTGCATGTGCCTTTTTGTACTTTCAAAAATTTAAACAATTAACTAGTCATATTATTGGGGTCGGGGAGCCCAACTTTATATTTAAGGACTCATGGGATAACCCTGTGAAAAGAGCTGACCCCCAAGGCTCCCATCTGGGAGCTGTGCAGGCAAACTCCAGCTACCTCCCTATGCCAGGAGAAAGAAGGGACTTTTATCTACATCTGCTAAGCTGAAACTCTCACTCCCCACTCCCTACCTTTCCCGAGGATGACTTTCAGCCCCTGAAACCTAAAGGAACTTTTCCATCCTTAATAACTTCATTGATGGTAGTACTAGACATAAGAGAAGACAGAGAAAAAGAAAGAAAAGAGAAAAATGATGTGTTTGAGGTGCGTGTGGGGACAGCTGGGTGTGACTGTGAGTTGGTTACACATGCAGACAGATGCAGCTTTCCTGCTGTAGGAAATTACTATAGCAACAGGCTGAAGGGACAGCTCTCCGTTCTGGGAGAACTCATTCAAATCTCTTATTAACTCCTAGAGGAAAACTAGCAGGGAAGGGGAAGATGGGAAGGAAGGAAGGAGGGAGGGAGGGAGGGAAAGGGAGAGACAATCACTTGAGTGTCTACCCAGCTCCTCGCAGCTTGGCGGAGGTTAACTAGGAGCCTTGCTCCCCTAGTGGAAGGTGGCAGGTTATGTTTAAATGTGTAATTAAAATGGCATTAGAAGAAGCCAGTGTGCCCAAGAGGTGGAGGGAGCTGCCGAGGAGCCAGGGAAGAGCCTAGGTGGTGGCACGTCCAGCCCAGTCACCAGCCCAGCCGAGGACCTGCCCCATGCCCAGCTGTTTCCAGGGGTTGTCCAGAGGGTACCCCCTACCCCTGCTTCACTGAGCATTCCAGTGTGCACATGCACATGTCCTGACTCCAGGCTGGCACCTGCCCCTGTCTCTGGAGTGCAGGGGATGCCGCCTGACCTGCAGGGGAGAGCCACACAGGCCATACTCCTCTCAGGGCTGCCCGGAAGAATCTGCTCACCGCCCAGAGCCACAGTCCCCTCATCTGTAGGTGCAGACAGCATACCCACCTCTCGCTACCACTGAGAGGGCTACTGTGGGAAATGACAAACAAGTGTGTTGCAAATTGCTAAACACATGTCAGGGCTGGTAGAAACACGCACTAGTGTGACCATCCTGGTTGCCCATCTATGCAGCCACTTCTATAGCTCTACTAGGACCCTGACTCCAGTGCCACCTGCAGGAGCCCTGGGCCTCCCCACCAGCCCGGCAGGTCTGGGCCCACCTAGTCTCTCGGTTGGCTGCTCCCCTGCTGGCCAGATGCTGAACATTTCTAGGGCATCACCATCATTCTGTTCACTCCTTTCAGCTTTTGGGAACCATGTGAAATGGAAACACAGAGAGGTTGGTCAGGGTTCAGATCCTGCGCAGGGCAGAGGACAGACCTGGCTCAGAGATGCTTGAGGCAAGGAGGGAGGGGAGAGAAGATGCTCCATGCCCTCTGGTGCCCACCCCTGGCCCGGCTCCCACCTTCAGGAGAATGGTGTGGGACATGGAGGCGTTGGCATGGATGATGATGGTGGCTGTCTTGTCGTCCCGGATCTCCTTGAGGAGTGGGGTGGGGTCCCGGGTGTCATCCAGCATCCTGACGGAGAGTGTGTCCTTGGAGATAAGGAATTGCCGGAGCAGCTTCTCTAGGTTTAAAAGGCCTGGAGGGGAAGAGAGGAGGAAGTGCCCAAGTCTCACCAGACACTGGGTCCAAACACGCACACAGCGCCAGGGTCTCAGACAGTGCTGAGAAGCCGTGACATAAGTGGAGCAGGTTTCCTGGCCTCCCGGGGTTTCAGTCATCCCATCTGCACTAAAGGAATGCTCAAAAGGGCCTGTCCTCTCCCAACTCCCTGTGGAGTTGCCTTTTAAAGAAGAGTCTGAGACTTCCCTGGTGAGGCAAAACAGTCCCCACAGCACACCCAGTAGCCAAGAACTGGGTTCAGACACCACCAGGTCCAGGTCTCTTTCCCTACTTCCAAGACATTTTCACATGGCCTTAGTTTCCTCGTCTAAGCGAGGACTAAACAGCAGTAGCTCTCAGCACTGTGTGAGCATTAAATGAGGCAGCCTGCAAAGCACTTAGGCAGGTAGTAAACCCAAGAAAATGTTCAACCAGGCTCTAGAAAAGTTTTCATTTCCATTTAAAGGTGAGGGAAGAGTTTCCTCAGGATCCCAAAGCTCAAAAAACAGGTCTAGTAAACCTCTGAACTCCTCAGAGTCTCATGGCTGCATTAAGACGAGGTATTATTATGATTATAAAAGAAAAGGCTTGCAGCTACACTCCAGCAGGCAAGACTCCTGGCCCAGAACAGAATGAAAAGGAGACTGTGCGCTAATGCTAAACACTCTCTCCCTCCCTTCTTCCAGCCCCTGCTACTTGCTGCCTGGAAGCTGTGGTAGGAGGAGTGGGTCAGAATGGTGCCACGGAGACAGGAGGGTCTTCCTGCAACCTTGGCTGTGGAAAGGCAGTCTGAGGAGGGTGTGCGCGTGTCTGTGTCTGTGGGGGGGGGGCTGAAAGGTCACTTTCCAGGAAAGCAGTTGACTCAATTCTGATGCAAGGAGACTGGTAGGCATTTGTTCCCAGAGCAATGACATGAGTATCATTTATCAAACTCTTGTTATGTTCCAGCTAATATGCTAAAATTTTTACATGGCTTATCTCACGTAAATCTTCGCAACAGTTCTATAAAGCACTAAAGTTACCAGAATTAAGAGTTAGGATGGGAAGTAGGGAGGTGAGTAACTCGTCCTACGTGCTGTAGATGGTGGGGCGAAGGTTGGTTTCCACCCAGTCCAAGGTCCCCAGGCTGCCAGTTTCTGTTCTGGCTGATAGGGCCCCCAATTTAAAGGTGAATAGAACCCTAAAGATCTCATCTGCATCTTTCTGACTCCCAAGGATCAAAAGAACCGAGAAGGGGCATTGAAGAGCATCCATCTGCCTCCTTGCATTGCAGAGAGGTGACACGACTTGTCCGGTCAAACAGAAACACGAGGACACAGCTGGAACCAGAATTCGTGTTTTCTGATCTCCATCCAACTCTCTTTCCAGGAGACTATGCTGTCTCGTGGAACAAACTGAGCAGGGAGCAATAGGCATAGTGACTGGAGAGGCCCAATGGCATGTGTCTGGGGACTCAGGGGAGGAAAGCTTATGTTTGGTGGGTTTTGTTGTTAACAAGAATGGGGAGGACCAGAGTTGGAGACCAAGGGCCTGGCATGGTAGAGACAGGAGTTCTGGAAGATGCTGCCAATCCTGACCTTCCTGCACTGTTTTGAGAAGGCTTTCCAGGGAGCTGACAGCTGTGGCAGGGAGGAAAGAACCCTGGGAAGGCCTGCTCTTTAGAGGCTGCATAAATAGCCACGCTGTGCAAGCCAGGACATGGAGCCAGCCTTTCTTCTTCCCCGGGCAGCAACTCTGCAGACACAAGTCATGCTCACCTCTGTCTAGGCCTCTACGGCTCCTCCCCACAGGACCCCATCCACAGTGGCCCTGACGCCTCGGGCACTTCCTAGGCCCAGAAGATCTAGATTCAAGCTCAGAGCCAGCCCTCACAGACTATGTGATGTTGAGAGGCCATCTAACCACCTTGAGGCTCCATTTTTCATCTGTGAAGTGGGTATATCAGGGTGAGAACCCAAGAGACCATGGGAACATGCTGGGAACTGCGTCAGGCCATCTCTGCATCATTGGTCCTGTATTTACTTATCCCCATAGGAGCTCAAGGGCAGGCCTAGACAGGCAGTCTTCTCCAGTGTCTGCCAAGTCCACACTTCCTGACCATGCCAAGCCGGAGAGCCGACAGAGAAGGGGGACCAGATTCAGTCCCTGCCCTCAGGAGTTTACAGTCCTGTGGTGCGCAGCTAAGTTCACAGCAAAGTTTAAATCATATTTCTATTTTGTCTGGCTGCCTGATATGTTTAGTTTTCTATGGCGTGGCCTCATTTTCTCCTATATTAAGATAGAGTATTCAGTGCATCTTCCTCAGAGGTGACGTCAAAAGCAAACTCCTGCTTGGACAAAGGTCTGAGAGCCTGAGCCAAAAGACACCAGAGGAGGCCAAGGAAGGCCACAGAACTAGTGCTCCTGAAGCCTCTGTGGTCCCCTGGACACGCTGGGGTTGAGGCCGCACCACACCTGGAGCAGGTAAACAAGGGAAGGGTGATGCGGTGAACTCCACGGTCCTGGTGTGTAGTGGGGAGAATCTTTGGATCCTGCCTGGGAAACAGGCCAAAACCCCTGGGATTCTTTAAACTGACAATGAAATCCAGTAAGACCATTCAAGGAAGCCCATGGGAGGACAGCAAGCATGCACAGCATGGTGATGCCTGACAAAGGCAGCCCAGGGACCCTTTATACCTTAAAAACTGGCAGGTGTGTTGAGCTTCCAGGGAAAGGGAGCCCCCCAGACACCCGATATACCGGAGGCTGTGTTCCAGCCAGTCCCCAGCCTACTACCTCCTTGGAGTGCTCTGCTGCCCTTTAAATGAGAACAGCATAGCCCTCCATCCCATCCTGCATCCTGTGTGTGCAGAGAGGCAGGGCGGGGACAAGGCAGGAGAGAAGGGCAGCCAGTCCTGGGGCAGGTGTGCAGCCCACCCCGAGTCACCTATCAGAGAGTCATCCTTTTCCCAATCTGGACAGCTCCTAGTGCAACAAAAAAGAGCTTGATATCAGGACAAGAATGTGACTCCAGCATCGCCAGCCAAGGTAGCGTGGCAACACAACACCTCTGCGTCCACGTCTGTGAAATCAGAACGACTACTTTACCAGGTTATTGAAAGGGTGTCAGGGGAATCTGTCGCCTAGAAGAGGGCTCAACAAATCCTCCCAATGGGGGTAAGTGGGAGCAATTTCCCATTTACCCCCAACCCTGAATTATTTCACAGAATTGTCTTGCCCTTCTCCGGTCTTTACCCACATCTCACCTCTCTACCTCTTACAAGATGTATTATCCAACCCTCAAAATACAGCCACTGGTTATAAACCATATGAAATATTTGGCAGCATGTAGATGCTGCTCAATTTACAGTGGGGTTATGTCCTGATACACCCATTGTGGGTTGAAAATGCCTAGACATTGTAGCTGAAAATACATTCAACACACCTAACCTAGAGCACAGCACAGCATACTGTAGAGTACGGGTTGTCTCCGCTCGTGATCATGTGACTCGCTGGGGGTGGACCTGCTGCCACTGCCCAGTGTCACAAGAGAGTGTGGGACTGCACATTGCTGCCACAGAAAAGATGCAAAATTCCAAGTCTGTTTTCTATTGAATAGGCATCGTTCTTGAGCCATGGTAAAGTGGAAAAACCAAGTCAAACCATTACAAATGGGGAACCATTTGTAGACCTGTGTGTGTGTGTGTGTGTGTGTGTGTGTGTGTGTGTGTGTGTGTGAGATTGATACATGAATTATTTCACAGTTTTGGACATCTCTGCACATCCCCTGTACAGGGAGAGTGCAGACTGTGAGGGAATAAAGAGACTCAACACCGTAACCCACCAGGGCAGCAGCAGTGCCTGCAGGGGCTGTCACCTTGTCACCAGGGGAGAGCAGAGGGAAGGGGTGCTGGCCTGAGGAGGCACGGAAAGATCAGTCCCAAGGCAGATTTATCCTTGGCAGCCTCAAGGACAAAGGCCAGGAACGAGAGGATGGACTCACAGGGAACAGTCTTCACCTCAGCTCTGAAAAAAAGAGCCATTTGCTTGAGCTGTTAAAGATGCAGTGGTCTGCACATGAAGTAGTGAGCTCCCCATCACTAGAGGTAGTCGAGTAGACTGGAGCCACCCCCCCCTTGAGGATTGTCGTAGAGGAAATTAAATCAGTGGGTGGAAAGTTGAATTAGAAAAACACTGATGTCTTTCTAGCCCAGAGATTCTCTAATTCTGTGAATCAGGAGAGGATATTTTTTAAATGAAGACAGAAGAAGAGATTTGCAGAATAGAGTTTCATTTAGCTATATTAAGAATATAAGGAGCCTCGGCACAGTTTGACCTTTTCCAACCGCCATTCTCCTCAGCTCTGTTAACGGAACCAAGGGGTTTACAGGGCAGTGGTCACTGGGGTTAAACTCTGCATTCTCCCAGAGCCCCTCCAGGTCCACCTGACACCCCACCTGTGGGGCCCAGGCTCAGCAGTAGGTCTCACACCAAGGCGAGGCTGAGAGGGACCTGGGGAACCTATTAGTCTCACTCAGGATGTAGCAGGATGGATCGATGAGAGACCCAGCAGGCTGCTGTTCTGGGAGGAAGGAGGGGCTGGCTTCTGGAACTGGAAGGCAGGGGGCCAGGAGGGGCCAGAGGAGGTTGGCAGGGCCATGAAAGGCACAGCCAGAGCTGAGCACAGCCGCAGGTCGAGGACATAAATACCTAAGAGATGGGTCTGCAGGGGATACAGAGGACCCCTGTATCAAAAAATAAAAATAAACATCTCTTTCAACAGACTGCCTTCTGTCACTACTGTGTGATGCCTTGGTGCAGCGGGCTGGCCCTAGAAAAGGCTCTGATTCCCAGGAGGGGCAACACCTTTAAACTATTGGGGAGGCAGCTGAGGCACAACTTGCCTAAGGCAATATGAGTCTAATGTGATGCCCACAGCCGTTGGCCTAGAGAGCGCTCATCCCCCTGCCACACATGGAGGCTGCCGGGTGTGGTTGTCGGACCTCTTCCACAAGCTGATTCTTTCAGGTGAGGATGGGGGTTCCAGGGCTCACATCCCCAGTGGAGAGGGGCACAAAAGAAGTTCAAATGCTGGTATTTCCTCTGCTTCTCAGTCTTGTCCCATCACACACTAGACTTGTGCTTGGCCCTGGGACAGGGAAGAAGGGCTGCCTGAGCCCCATTGAGGCCATCTCTTCTACAATGGCAAAGATGGGCTGGGAGGGACCTGGCCTCCTAATTTCGGGGTGAGTGTTTCGAGCTCAGACAGAAGGCCTCTGCCCTGGGACTATCCTCCACCGCTTCCTCAGCCAGTGCTCACAGCTGCCCTGGGAGGGAGGTATGAGCGTCATTCCTGAGAAGACAGATCAGTGGGGCAGGGCAGGTGCAGGGCCTCACATTAGAGAGTTAGAGGGCCAGCAATGAGCCAGAATCCAAACACAGGGTTGGACCTCAGGGCCTGGCCTCCCACTTCCCCATTCAGGGTCCTCCTGTAACACAGGAAAGATAGCCCCTCACTTCTGTCTTGTCCATGGGGCTCAGGGGCAGGGAGAGACAGAGCCATAACTTTGGAAGTGGACCTCATCTCTCTGCTCTTCATGTGCATAAAGAGAATGTTAACAGAGTCCATCTTACATGGTTCTCATGAAGTTCTGCGTTATATGAGTTTAAATTACAGACTTTAATAATTTTATAGTGTTAGAACCCAGGACTGGAGATTTTAACATTTTAATGAGATGACCCTCAGCACAGGGCTCAGTGCATGCTAAGTGTTCAATAACAGGACTGCCACCTTCCCACGTGTCACAAGCAGGGGTGTGGTTATTTTCCTATCATTATGAGCAAAGGCCTCCCACAGCGCCTCCTTTGGGCAACCCAAGAAAGGCCCATACTGCCCCAGTGCCTGTCATGCAGGGCCCTGGGCATGGCTCCCTACCACCTCAATCAGGGCTGTCAGAAGAAATAGCAGTAATTAAATGTGCATCACGTTCTGGGGCTCGGTTACTTTCCCACCCAAATGCCCCAAGAGGTATCATCACATCCATGTTACACAGTACGAAATGAAGGCTCAGAGAGGTGGGCAACCTGCTCTACACCATCACAGCTCCTATGTGGTAGAGCGGCTTGGTTTGGCTCCAGAGATGGGTTCTTTTTTTTACTGAGCCATCCTGCCTCTTTCTCTTGGAGGGAGCACTTCCTCCCTGGGGGAGGAACTGCCTCTTGACCAAATCTGCTCCTCTTCAACATGTGAATCGCGTTTAGTGAACAGAGCAACCACGAGAGGACAGGACCAGACTTTGGCTCGCCCTTGCTCCAGGTCCTGGCAGCCCTCATTTGAAGGGAACCAAATGTTTTCCTTATTGTGGACACCATGTTGTCCACTCATAGATGTCATCCTATTCAATTCCCTCGGCCATCCTGGGGGGAGGGTGCCTTATCCCCATTTTATAGATGATCCAACTAAGGCCAGGGAGAAGCAGAGTCATTTTCCCCTGATTGCACAGGTAGTAAATAAGTGGCACAAGACATGGGGATGTAAGGCCCAGAGCCACAAAAGGGATTTAAGATACTTAACACCAAGGAAAATTTTTTGAGCCATGAACAAAGATGGCAGAGAAGCACACAGCATGGTACACTTGCTTTCTGGGTCCAGCCTGAGGATCATGACAAGGAGATTCATGGCTGGAGGGATGAATTTGCCCAAGGGTCCCTGGCAGCCACTGCAGGAAGCCTCACTCTCCCTGGAAGCCCTCCAACAGCCAGTGCCTCAGACCCCATGGGAGGACCAGAAGGGCCATCCGTGGGCCATTTGCCCCACCTCCTGTCCCAGTCCAGTTAGAAATGGACACTTGCAGGTACTCTGATTTTTTTCCCATCAAAGGAAAATAATGTAATTCACAATATATCTCTACTTGGTCTAAAACTTGCTTATTAAAAAATCTACTTTTTGGAAGAAGGAGAAAAAGTAGCATGATTCCCCATGGAATCATCTCTGTTACACATAATTTCGATAGCTGAAAAATAGAATTAGATTCCTGTTCCTAATTCTGCTCGTAGTGTCTCTAGGCCCTGCATTAATAAGGGAGATGGAGGAGTGTCTCCTCCTGAGCTCTGAGCCACGTTTCCCTTCTGTCCTCCATTTCCTCATCCTTTGATTAGATTTTTAATCTTCTTTGCCCTTGAAGTTCCCCTGCTGTGCCCCACCTTCCATCTCCTGGCCCTGGTAGGTGGGGCCAGAGTTCTCAGCAGCCTCAGTAGGCAGGCAGTTCTCCGAGCAGAGCAGCTCAGTGTGGCTGCTGCAGCCCCCTTGGGCAGTGTCATGCCATCCTGTGCCTGAATACCTTCATCTCCTCCAGGCCCTTGTCTGGGCTCAGCCAGCTTGCACCGCTGCTGCGGAGACCTCAGGGACGCACTGCTCTAGAGAGATCTCTGCCCTTCGCAGGACACTGTCCATGCCAGGTAGGGCCATCCTCCTTTGAGCCACTACCCTGAGGCTGTTTGCACAGATGTGGGGTGGGGGTGCCGCAGGAGGAGGAAGCCCCAGCTGGAAAGTCAGAAGATCCAAGGGTAAGTCTGACACCAGCAGCATGACCTGAAGTCCCTTACCTGCTCCAAGCCTGTGTTCTCAGTGCTGGCACAATTTGGGAGGAGGAGGTAAAATGGGAAACATTAGTGAAGGTATTTTGCCGCCACAAGGAACTGTGTGAATGCCAGGGAATGTCCTAGTTCTAGCGGAAGCAGTTCTGGGCTGGGAAGCAACAGTATCTGACAAAGTCTTCAATCCAAATCAGATGTTTAACAAGTGAACTGATTAATTTCCCAAAGCCCAGTAAGAGCTGAAGCAGAGAAAACAGAACTCAGCCTTTGTACCCAGCACTCATTACCCCCCACCCCTGTCAACACCCCACAGTGTACATGGTGTGGGCCAGTTCAGGCCTGTGTGAGTGGACTGGTGTCAGCCGCTTCCTGGGGGAACCCTTGATTCTGTTATACCATTCATGGGTACAGGATGCCACACTTGGGGAAGAATGCCATTTCCCAATTGTGTTCCATAAAACGCTAGCATCCTGCGGACTTCTCTCAGCATCCCTTTGGGGCTCATAGTCAAACCTATTTGGAAGATGATAAGGTAAATAGTTATTTTGGCCACAGGACATCTCAGAGAGTGCAAGCTATTGTGTATTATCTCTCTACAAGGGAGGAAAAGAATGCAGGAATATGTAAGATTTTTTTTTTTTGGCATAGAACTCTGTCTATGAACCACTCATCATCATAGTCATCAAAGTTTTCTGTGCTGATGGGAATGTTCTGTATCTATGTGTCCAGTCTAGTGGCCACCAGCCACGTTGGGTACTGAGCACTTGAGATGTGGCTAGTAAAACTGAGGAACTGAATTTTAAAAATTTTATTCCATTTTAAGGAATTCAGATTTAAATTTAAATACTCACAAGTGGCTTGGAGCTGGGGCACTGGTCAACACAGATCTGCAGGAACCTAGTTTGGGAAATATGTGTGTAACGGTGACAGTGTATTGGGCTGCAGTCCAGGTAACCTGGGTTAAATCCTAGCTCTACAATATTAGTTATGGGACCCTAGGCCTGTCACACTATCACACTATTCTGTTGGCCTCAGTTTCCTCATTTGTAAATAAAGGGGTTAGACTCGGTTTGCTGAGCTCCTATCAAAGTCCCTCCATGCAACTCCTGCCTGAGGCTCCAGTGCGCCACACTTCCTGTAAGCTCAGACTCCGCCTATTACTGCCTTAGTTGCTTTCTGCCCTCAGGTCCTGTCCATTCTCCAGTGAGGCTGCTCTAACTTTATTCTGGTACTGGGGATTTGAACCAGGTCCTCCCACGTGCCGGGTCAGCGCTCTACTACTGAGTTACATCCTCAGCTCTTTTTAAAATTTTCTATTTTGAGGCAGTGACCTTTGAGTGAGTCTCAAAGGTCACTAGGTTGCCCAGGTGGCCTCAAACTGACAATCTTCCTGGCTCAGCCTCCTGAGTATCTGGAATTATAGACACGGACAAGACTATGTTATTCTTCTCTGCTGTCTCACACAGAACCTAACATGGTACCCAGACAGAACATAAGACATGCCCGGTAAGTGCCCATTGACGACTGAGTGATCAATGCCACGTTCTTGCATACGCCCAACTCTCTGGCCCCTCTCAGGACCTGACTATTGAAAAAGGGTTGGTGCCAACTTTCGCCAAGTCCTCGGACAGTACCCAGATCCTTGGGTCTAATTCCAGTTTGCCAATTCTTTTTTCGGGGATCCCAAAGCAGTCCCTTCCCGAGTGGCACACCCCTGATTAGACTGGCCTTTCCTCTGAGGACGTTACTCAGGGGGAAGACCTTCAGGCTCCCTCAGGTGATAGAGGCTGAAGTCCATGCTGCCTCACCTGCCGTGCCAGGTCCTCTGCTCCCCGCCTCAGTCTCTTTCCACCTTTATTGCCACTCTAGGCTTCAGTCACCTCCTCCCTAGGCAAGGTATGAGGCTTCCTGCTTTCCTCACACACTTTCTCTTCTCCATTTATCTAAATCTTTTTCATTCTTTGAGACCCCCTGAAGCCCTGCCCTGGTCCCAAAGCCTTTCCTGGCACCCTTGTACTCAGTACTTTCCCTCTTGAGTAGCCACCATGCACGTCTGACACTTGGCACTGGTGCCTCAGTGCTATCCCGTGTTGATGGCAGAAACATCTCTGTAGCCACTATAGGGCCCTGGAACGAGCTCTGGACTTCTAGTGAGGAGATATGTATTTGATTTGGGCCCTGCTGCTTAAATCGTGTGACCTTGGGCAAGTCACTTCACCTCTGAGTCTCAACTCTTCCTTGTTAGATGGCCCCATGGGAACCTGAACTTTTGCTGAACTGTTAGCTCTTTGCAGCCCCACATGAAGCCACCTTCTGTGGGGCAGAACAACCTGCACCTAATGCTGCCAGTGATAAATTGCTTTTCTTGAAAAATGTGTTAACTGACAGTTCCATAACAATCCTGTGATTCTGGTAACAGTCCTGTAATGCTGATGCAATTGCCCTCTGCCAATAAAAGCCCTGTTCTGTGTCGCATCAATTGCCGAAAGTTCTTTGGGGCATGAGCCCACTCTCAGCCACCGGCTAATAAAGGACTCAAATTGGCAACTCTCCTTTTAACACCCAGATGAAGTGCCGCCAAGTGGCCAGTGGGGTCAACTTGGGGTTCCCACTTCAATATAAAGCATATAGAATTGAGGGTTGGCTACTTTGTTACTTGGGTAGCAGCAAGTAAATACTCAGTAATGCTGTGCCAAATGAATGAGTGGATGCAGGTGTGGAGACAAGTAGGTGCAAGGGTCTGGTAATGCAGATGGTTCTGACCTATGACAAGGAGGAGGGTTTTGTCTTGAATGCTGCTGGGATCTCGGGATGGAGGGAGGACGTAAACATGCAGATAGTTCTGAGAAACCACAGAACGGAGCCCAGATGGAAGACCTGCAGGGTGAGACCTGTGCAGGCACAGAGGCCAGGTTCAGGCTCTGGTCCCCTGTGTGTGTGAGCCAGTGGCCAGCACCTGCTGACTGTGTGTGGGTGTGCAGCTGCCACAGGGAGCACACAGATGCACAGCTCTGCTGGGAGGTGCTGGCTGAAATTAGCTAAATCTCATAAACACTAAACTCATGTCACAAATTGAGAGTCAGAGAAAATGTGTTTCTAAAACGCGTATTCGCAAAAAAATGCTTTATCAAGAGTTGACCTTGGACCTTGTTCCATCAGCAAAACCTGCTCTCCAGGGGAAGAAGCTCTTCAACCTATCAAGTACAAATGCATTCAATTTGAGTCTCTCTCTCTCTCTCTCTCTCTCTCTCTCTCTCTCTCTGTCTCTGTCTCTCTTTCTCTCCAACAATGAGGCTGAGGCTGAAAACATGGGAATTGAGTGTACAGATGCAAAATGGCTTGGCAGCTGGCCAGTCTCCCTGTAACCTAGTTCCTTTCTGTTCTTCTTGTACCCAGGGAGTCTTGGTAAAGGGTGCTCCTGGTCCGCGCATGCTCTCTCTTTCACTTTTACAAACACGTGTACACACACACACACACACACACACACACACACACCCCAGACAAACACCCAAGAACACATGGGAATGCCTGAACCTACTGGTTATAAGCTCCCTGATCTGAAGGAGGCCTCCCCCTCCTGCTGTGGCTCCACCCAGGGACACAGGGAGCCAGGTGGAAATTAGCAAGACCATCTCGGAGCAGGGCGGCCTGGGGAGACTTACATTCTGCTTTGGCACAGATGAGGCAGGCGGTGGTGCAGTTGAAGAAGTTCAGGATCCCGGCCACAGCCACGCTGATGTCTGTGTTGCTGGGGTGCAGGTTCAGGGTTGTGAATCTCTGGAACTGGAACTTGACAAACTCCTCTGCAGCCACTTTGAAATGAGGGACCTGGCAGGAGAAACAAAAATGGGCAGCCAGAAGCATCCAGATGAGGGAGAAAAAAAGGGAGCATGGTGGTGGAGCCAGGCTGTAGAGGGTGAAGGACCCAGGGCACCTGACCCACAGGAGAAGGACACAGAGATGTCCCTGACAAGAGCCAGAATGGGACACCTTTTATCCTGTGTGAACATAATGTGGATCTCAGTGCCAGGTCTGTGGCCCTGAGAAGGCAAAGGAATAGGTGTTTATTCTCAGAGGAAGTGGCTGGTGCTAGACAATGAGACAAATGGCCCTTGAAGGCATTGTCCTTATACTGTTTCATTTGCAGTTCCTAAATCAGAGTAGAGCTGGCAGAAAGAGAAAAACACTACCCTGGGGGACCAAAACAGGAGCCCCTCAGCTCAGCACAACAGGTGTGTAAACCAGCTCCCAGCAAACCTCCTGGGTGAACGCCAGGAGTGTGTTTATGTGTGTGTGGGAGGATCCATAGCAGACCCGCCTATGGGGAGGGAAACAACGCAGCAGGAGAAGCCATCTAGAGCACTGCAGAGGGAGCCAGGTAAATAAACACCTGCTCCAGCTGCATTATGGCAATGTCAGCTTCCCTCGGCCTCTATTTACTGACGTTTCCAAGAGGCACTGCCCTGCCTTCTGCCTCTCTTCTCTGGGGAAGAGATATTAACAGGCTGCTAGGTCTGCTTTATTGGTGGCTTAGGCTATTTGGTAGGTAATAGGAAAGTTAAAATGTAATAAGCTGCCATCCGCCTTGATTTTATTCTGCTATCCTCCTCCCTGGTACTCAGCCAGGAGAAAGCTAATAGTAAGCATGAGTTTGTACTGATGTTAAACCAAGTAAGACTGAAGGCAAATGACAGGAAGAACCTCCTGATGGTGAGTTTCTTGGCTTCTAGAATGAATTATTCAGAAACGATTAAAGAAGTTTTCTTTGCCTGGCCTGGCCCAGAGGCTATGCTGCCAGGAGCCTGGAAAGATGCTGTGATAGTCTCTGTAGGATTCTAGTTATTTATCCTTTTAAATTTTGGGGTGAAGCCAGCCAGAGACCAGAGCTCTTCTAAAATCGAGGTCAGAAGGAGTAAAGATTTAGCCAAAACCAGGAAGAAAATTATTGAATTCAACTAGGATTAAACCTTGAACCATAGAGAGAGCGCGACCACACTTTTTCCTGCAGGGACTGCTAAGTGCAGAATTGAGGAGAACCTGCCATGTTTTGAATGATAACTCTAAAGAGCGAAGTTGACCAGGCACATGTCATAAAGGGTCTTTCTTTGTGCTTGCATCCTACATCCTGTACAATCACTCCAAAATGACTAACAAATGCACCTTGCAAGGAAAAGAAATCACAAAGGGGCAGGACAGAGGGTGAGCCAGGCAGAGGCAGGCACAGACTGATCTGAGCATTTCTGACCAAGGTCCTCCATTTATGGATTCCGTCAGCAGCTAACCCAACAGAGCCCTGACCATTAGCACCTCCAACGGTGGGAGCCCTGGAAGATACCTAAGAACCAGCCATGAGTTGGGGGAGGTGTCCTTCAAAAAAGCAAAGGACATGTGCTTATGAAGTCTATAGACTTAGATTTACCTCCACGTTATGTTGTGTAATTTAGGGGCAAAGCACTTAGCCTGTCTATACTTCATTAGGGTGAAGACAACTATAAGTGCTTCTTGGAGCTTTGAGAAAATACAATGAGATCATATGTGTAAAGAACATACTAGCTCAAGACTTAACATGTAAAGTGCTTGACAATGCCTTTTCTCCTTCCCTTCCAATTTCTCCCCCCAAACAGGAGTTTCCATAAAGCTCTGGGAGCTGGATGTGCAGGGGAGGGTAGAGGAGGCTCCGTGGGAAGGAATGCTGGTGGGTAGTCTCCAGCACTGGGCCATGAGGAGGGCTGCTGGGGAGGCATCCAGCTGCTTTACCAGCCCAGCCAGGGATAGGTCAGTCCCCTTCTGCCAATTCTGTCTTTTGGACAAAGATTAATCCATAATCAATTTGCAATTTTAAATGTATCCCAGGAAGTCATCATGGAGGTGTGGAAGAGGAGCAGTGAGGCAGAAAGCAGCCAGCCACAGGGCTGTGGAGACATTACCAGCATTTAAAGGATGGACTCCTTGGTGAGAACTCCATTGCTTTTCCCTGGAGCTGGGGGATCAGTGTAAGGCAGTTCAGCCTCATAAAATATTAACAGAAATGCATAATCTGAACGAGAGGAAGAGTTGCTCTGGAAGGAACATGACCAGACAAAGGAGGGGCAACCGTCTGGCTGCTCCCTGGGTGGGCTGGCTGGCTGGTCTGGGGCATAGGGCAAGCACAGCAGAATGGGGTGACATTGCAAACTGGGAGCTCAGGTTTTGGCCTGAAATGCCAAACAGACAGGGCTAAGAGATCTAGCTGAAATGAAATAGTGGGTGAATCCCAAAGGGAGGCCATTTTAGAGTGTTTTGGGGGAGGGGGATACAATAAAGGACCAACAAGAAAGTGTACTATAGCAGGAGGGAGAGAGGAGAAAAAAATGGGGAGCCAAGTATTGGGAACCTCCTTCAGTGAAGATCAGAGCCATTGCTGCAATAATGGCATGTCGCAAACTTGAGCTGTTCCTTGGAGCCTGGCAAAAAACATTTAAATTAAAAATCAAGGCTCATGCCCTGGGCCAAGGCCTGGGAGATGCTAGAAGGGACTACAGCGAGACAGAAGCTGCTTGGTGGCCTGTGCAGCTTGAGTTGTCCTCAGGATGTCTAAGGGGGAGGGGCTGGGAAGTTGTCAGAAGGGACTTGGCCCCTGGCAAGAAAGCTCTGGGGGCTCAGCCTACAGGATACAGCAGGACCAACCTCGGGTTGGGGCCTCAAAGCACTAGAATGTGTAGATAATAGTAGGTTCATGAAATACGGAAGATACATACTCTGAAGCCACTGGGACTCAGCAAGGCTTCTGATCACACAAGAGGGTGGTGCCCTCAATGGGGGGAGTTTCCAAGAGGACACAGGGTGTGCAGAAGCCAGTCTGCAGTTCTCTGCCTCTCTGGGGGCAGCTTGCTGAGCATGGGTTAGCTGTCTGGCAGTGGGTTTCTCCTCTGTTTCCAGGAGCCAGACCCTCCTGAGAGAGCTTCTGGGAGGCTGAACCTTCAGTTCCCTGGGGGATGCAAGGTGCTGCTTTCCCTCCATGCTTCTCCTGGCCCTTCCCCAGCAACGAACCTCACCTATCTTACCACCAAGCTCCATCTGCCCCCCGCAGCTCCTGGGCACAGATGGGCCAAGGTGCCACTTGTCCATGGCCACCCAGGGACACAGCAACAGAGGAAGGACTGACAGAGGCCAGGAAGGACTAGTAAGTTCCAACTTCTTCTCCAGGGAAGAGGGAGGGGAGAGTGGACAGGGACCATTGCTCCAAAACTTGCCCCTAACATATTTTTCTCCCATCAAAATTGAACTAGAGGAAACAGCCTTGACATTATGGGACTAGAAAAGCTCCAGTCAGAGGTCATACCTGAGGAAGAACCTCCTACCTGGAGGAGCATGTGTTAGAATTGGCAAATGAGGAAAAAAGTGAACTAAAATCTCTTCTCAAGAACTTATAAACAGGCTTTCAAACTTTATTTCTGCAATAAAATGTAGCAATGCCTTCCTCCAGACCCAGCATCCCAATGTACAAGCAGATCACCACGGAGCTGCCTAGATGGCCTGGAGCCTGGGGCTCAGCCCTCTGCCTTCTTGTCTCCCACTCAACCTCTGGCCCTGCCGCCACCAAGGGGCCACTGAAGGCACCACCACCAACCCTAAGATGCCAAGGAGCTCAGCTTGGAAAACCAGCTGTCATCATCTCCTGAGGCCCCTCCATCCACATGACTTGAAACAAGCAAGAGCTTGGGCAAGGACCACTTCTTATTTATATTGATGTGATTAACAACACCAACACAGCAGACTCAACTGGCCCTCCCGGCCCTTAAGAACCCATAACGTCCTTGGGTTCAGCCTGCAGGTATTCTCCCAATCCGGCCCAGTACTCACCTCCTTCTCCCCACAGATGTTGCTGATGATGGAACTGGAAGCGGGGCTAGACGATGGTCCCAGGACAGCAACTACTCCCTTGGGGAGGATCTGACACACTGCGGCCAGCAGCAGGGGCAGGAAAAGAGACAAGGTACACATAAGGTGGGGGCTCAGCCAGAAGCCCTGCCTGGGCTGGGTGGCCTAGACTCCTTTGACTTTTCGCTTGCTGCTCCTCGCTCTCTCCCCACCCTCACCCCTCTCCAGCCCCTCCAAACTCAGCGTCTCCCCTTCTTACCCTGGAGTACTGGGCTTCAGGACAGTTTTATTGGAGTTTATGGACAGTATTAAATGAGGAAATGACCCAGGTTATGACAACATACAGCCACAGCAAACAGGGTGTGTAAATCGTCTAGGCTGTCACCAAAGGACAGAGGCTAATCCTTCCCAGCCTGATCTGCAGTGGGGTGGAGCAGCTTGGGCATCGCTGCTGCAGGGGTGAAGGAGGGCCCAGCTCCCAGAGTGGCTGCCCGGAGTTCAATCTCCTACCTCCTCCTAGATATGAAGATAGTTGGGAGGAAGAAGGGCAGGCAGGGTGGGACAAAGGTGGTAAGGACAAAGAGGAGGAAAGCAGATTTAGCCGAAGTCAAAAGGAGCAGGAGAGAGAGAAAAGAAAGGGATGGCAGAGATAAAGAATGAAAGGCAGAAAGAGGTCACATCTATGAAAGTCCACGTTTGCCTTGCCCAAAACCTGCCACATCCATTCCCTTGAGTGTGTTAGGGATGGTCCTGACCACCCATATGCCCTTGACCTTGCACTTCCTCAGCTCCTCTACTCTGGACACTGACCTGTCAAGGTGACACTGACATGCCACCTCCTTCTCAGACCTCCTGGGTTCTAAGGTGGAATTCACCCTGCCTGGGGCTCCCAAGATCCTCAGTTTGTGCCTCTATGCTAAAACTCTTGCAACTGGGCCTGCTTGTTGCTTAGAGAGCTCCTTTTACTAGATTTAAACCCTTTCCAGTCAAGAAGAGAGCCACATTTATCTCCAAATTGCCACTTCTCATTTCCTTGGGGTACACTGTTTTCTATGCGGTAGATGCTCAGTCCACATTTGTTGAATGAATGCCTGAATGAGTGGGACATGTGGTCAGAAAAGGAGGAAGGAATCTAAGAGTTTTAAATGCTAGAGGCTGAGAGAGGAAAGATAGGAGAGAAAGGGGGGAAACATAAGGACAGAAATGTGAGCTTATTCTCTGCTCATACATGCAGACCTAGAGCCAAGGTGCTGCCACTTGGAATACACACCAAGGTTCCCCGCTGCACAATGTGTCATCTGTGTCTGCAAAACCCAAAGCGAGACTACACACTTTTCCCTTCTACTCACCTTAGGAATTAGGCAGAGTCATTTCCCACACCAAGAAACTGCATGTAAGCAATGAGTAGAGTAGGAGGCAACTGCAAAGTCACACCTGCAGCCTGCTATTTCCCCTGGTGACAGTCCTAACCACTGACCCACACAGCCAAGTGATCACCTGAGTTGAGCACAGGTGGCGAGACAGACGCCAATGCTAGAGTTTGAACCCTAGAACCGCAATTTACCACAGCAACTACAGATTTCTGAGCTCTTCTCTTCGCTTGTGGCACGGCCAGGATCCCACCACCTCCTAAAGTTCAACTGACTGAGAGGCTGTGGGCAAAAGGTACCCCAGGGCTCCTGATCATCACTCAGTGTCAGAACCATCCCCAGGGGCACAGGTCGTGATGACCAGGCCTTCCCTCTAGAGAAGGTCTTCGAAGTGCAAGTTGTTTCCACAGGAATGACCCCATGAGAGCAGCCAGCTTAACTGTTTAGAATCTGCTAAATGCTTTCAATTCTGTACCCCATCACATCCCTGGAACAGCACCCCATTACATCCCTGCATCACCCCCTGATTTTGCCAATAAGCAAATAACACCCTAGAAATATCAAGTGCCTCTTTTTAGGTCACACGACTACTTAAGGTCAGAGCCAGCACTGGGGTTCCAGCCTCCTGATCCCTACCCAGTGTTGCTCCCAGCCTCTCACAGATAGTTCTGTCTACATGGCACCCTGCAGCCCCTGAGCTACTCTCAGCCCCTTACAGCTGCAGTCTCCCTGCCCACCTCGCTCTGCTGAATCTGCTCTGTCCAAGGTCCCCATGACCTGTTACTGGTCCTCATCCAGCTCTCTTCATACAGCATTGGATGTTGCTGATTGCATTGTTCTTTTAAATTTCACAACACTATCCAGTCCTGACACTCATCCAAGTCTCTGATCATATTTTTCTTTGCTGACTCCTCCTCCTCCTCCTACCTGCTAAATTCAGGTTTTACCTAGCCCTCACTCTCACCTTTGCCTCGTCTCTGCCCAGATGAGCTTATACGCTGACCTGTGTGCCTGGTTACAAAGGCAAGTTCCAACCACATGCCAGGTGTGGCCACAGAGCCTTCCCCCTGCACATGCAGTGGGACCACGGCTGTGTGCAGCACGGTCATTAAGAGATGGACTCTGACGCTGTACTGTCTAGGTTGAGCCTCGCACTCTTCCTTGCTAGCTGTGAGAACTTGAGCAAGCTACTGCACCTCCCTGGGCGTGTTCACTCACTTATACGATTAGGACACTAACTGTCCCTCTCTCATAGGGATGTTGTGAGCATTAAAATGAGTCAGTATAAACTGTATCTTGCATGCTGCACATCCCTTACTGTTCCCACTACATTATATTTGCTCTTTGTCATAATCTAATTTCATTTTATACTTCTGATAAGGAAGATACATTTTTATCCCCACTTTATGAGGAAACTGAGACTTAGAAAATTTAAGTAACTTGTTCAAACTTACACTAGTAATATATGGTAGAACTAGATTTGACCATGAAGATCCATCTGGCATCCAAACCCATCCCCTTAACCACTCTACTTCACCCCCCTTACATCCTCAAGGCCAAAAGCTCGGTTACCTTTGTCCCAAGATTGCCTGTCTCACCTGCCCACTCCCGGCCGCCCTTTTCCTTCTCCATTGCACTCCAGGTCAGCTCCTTCACCACCTGTTTTACCAAGGGGTCTCCCTCTGTCTCTGGGATTCTCCATCTCCAATCCTTTCTCTCACCTGTGAGGCAAATTATAATCCTAAAATACTGATCCGCATGCTCCTGCACAGCAGAGAGCTTTTCTAATTTACCTTGGTAGCCTCTCTCCTGAGCACAAGGTTCTACCCCAAGTTACGTGCCCAGCAAATCGCCATGGAATGACACTAAAGCCTGCACGACACCTTCTGTGGAATACTGGAAATGAAAGACATGTCTAATCCTAAGGAAATATGACATAGCATGTGGGCCATATGCCCAAACGGAGTATTATTTAGACATTTAAAATGCTTATGAGTAGTTTAAAATGGCATTAAAATATTTATGTAATAGTACTAAGAGAAAGAAGGAAGATATAAAATTGTATGTATATCTATATGAAGGCTAAAACTAAACAAAACAGGAAATAGTGGTGTTCAGGAATGATTGGAAGAAGATGTGATTAAAGCCAACATTTATTGAGTGCTAATTGTGGTCCATTTGAAACACTTTACAGGAACAGACTTATTTAATTCTAAAAACACGGTGATGAAATAGGTACTGTTACTGTCATCCTCATTTCACCAACACAAAAACAAGGCAAAAAAAAAGCTGAAGAACAGAGTGAAGATTCAGCCACACAAGCCCTGGCTTCAGGGACCAGTTCCTCAGCCGCGGCCTCCCACAGAGAGCGGCCTGGAGTGTTCCCGAGACTGCCCTAGCCACTGGGGTACTGAGTGATTTTCTTCTTTTTTTTTCTTTCATTACTTTCAGTAATTAACACATATTCCTTTTTAAAGATATTATATGGAGTACAGTGCCATAGCAAAAAAAAAAAAATCTTCTGATGGTAAATAGAACCCAAGTGGGTTTGATTGCCCCACATTTTCTCCCATCACACCACCTCGCATGTCATGCTGGCTCACCTAGCTTCCTCGCTAAGCCTGTTTCCAGGTGGCCATGTCTGACTAGACCAGGGTTCTTCCTGATACCTGGGGTCTGTGGGTCCTGGGGTCAGGATTCCACGAGCATTTTGGGGGATTACATCACTATTTTCTCTAACCCCCAGCTGAAATGTAGAATTTCCTGGCATCTTGAATGCACGCAAAAAACCACAGTATGTTAACAGTACCAGTGTTAACAGAAATCACCAATGTTTCTCCATCACATTACAGAGCTGCAGATGCTTGGCTATTTAATACATCGATAAAGAAACACAGAATTTAATATATCGATATTGAAATAGTTTAGCTGCATTTCCATATAATTGGCTTCCACGATCATCTGATTCATTTTATATTATTCACTTTAAAATATTGCTCTCAGCAGGGGTCCATTAGTGTCCTCAGCACACCACAATCTAGGCTGTATCTTGCCTGGCAAACTCCTATTGATCCTCCAGCACCCAGGGCAGATCTTGCCCCTAGATGAAAAGGTATCTCTTACTCTGAGTCAGTTGACTTTAGAAGACAGGGAAATTTCTTCATTCTCTAATTTCCTAATCAGCTACTACCCTAAACAGGCTCATGATGCTGGCTCTCAACCAGGGGAAGTTTCTCCTAAAAATGAATTCTTACAAAAGGCCACAATTCATAAGGCTCTGAGACTGGATGCTTTTCATCAAATTCATCTGGTGGCAAAATATCTAATAGACAGATGTGTAGCTATTTATTGGTTGAGCATACCTAATCCAAAAATTCAAAACCTGAAATCTGAATTTTTTGAGCATTGACATAATATTCACAATGTTTTGGCTTTTGGAGCTTTTTGGATTTAAAACATTTGTATGAGGAGTGTTCAACCAGTAAAGTCTATGCAAACATTTAAAAAAAAAAAAACTTCAGAAACTGGAAACACACTCTTTGTCCTAAGCATTTCAGATAAGTGATAATCAATCTGTACAACATGTAAACGTAAGAATGTAAGCATGCATTTGTCTGCAATATTTAGTGTATGGCATATAAGCCACACGATCTTTCTGATGTCTCGGAACTTCTAGATTCTAAACACATGAGGCTAAGGGGTTTGCAGACCTGTGGCTGCCCTTCCGAGCTCCTCACACACGTGTCCATGTGTCCATCTGCTCTCTGAATCATAAACTCATTGAGGGCAGGGGTTATAGTTCTCCAGTAATGGCAGCTGCTCACCAGATGTTAGCCCTGCTGAACTGAAATGACCCAAAATGAATCCAGTGAAATGGAACGATGCTCTTAGCAGCAGCCTCAGCCTGGGGGTTGCTGGGGATCTGGGACGTGGTCTTTCATGCCATGAAGGACACCCTGCTTGGTAGAAATGGGAATCATCTGAGATGGGTCTCAGTTCTAGAAACTGTGCCCCCCCTCCAGCCTGATTCCACAGGCCAAGGCCGTCTGAGTGAGGACTCGGAGCAGTTTGTGGGAGGGACGGCAGGGAAGAGAAAAAGCTTTATCTCTGCCTCTGGGGAGCAGGGAAGAGAGAGAACGGGGAAGCATGAGTGACACGGGAAGCATGAGTGACACTGCTGTGGAAACTAAGTTTTACAGCCAGCAGAGGAGTCGGAAGACAACTGTCAGAGCAGCCACTGGAATAACAGACCATGATGCATGCCATAAGCCAATGGAGCGATTTCTTCCCCTTCAGATGCCAGTCCTAGCCTGGGCTCAGAGTCCCCTCAGAAACCTGGGCTGGACAGGAAGGGCCCATAGGGACAGAGGCCCCTGAGTCCTCATAGATCCCCCCCCCCAAACAAGAGCAGCACAGGGAAGGGAAAGGGCTGGCTGTGAGGTGGATGGTGCAGAGGGGTTGATGATTGCAGCCCTCTCCAGGGAAGGGCTTCCTGGATGGGATGAGGAAGGTGGGTCCTCCTCATGGACCAGGCAGCACTGGATGAGCCACTTAGTCGCTCTCTGAGCCCAGGTAGGAAACAAACCTGTCCTTATGGGGCTGCCAGAGACACAGAGCAGAGAGCAGGAAGAACTCAAAGACACAAAGACACTTCATGGAGCTGAAGTCAAGGGGAGCAGAAGGGTAAGATCCCTCTTTGTGCCTGTTTATACTACCCATGCAGCGCATGGAGAAGCCCTGAGCATCCCAGACAAAGCATACAATGCCTGCACCCGTTCTGAAGAACCACCCCTTCTCTTGCACCAAAGCCCTCAGGAACACCTGCCACTCTGAATTCTCAGTGGGTGCACAGGGTGCTAAATGGATTGGACTTCCTGTCCTCCAGACAAGGAGAGGAGCATGTGAGGGAGGAGTGTTGGGTCTCTTACCATCATGTCCCACATGAAGTCTGCCTGGTCAGAGTTCCTAAAGGTATCAGGGGACTCGAAACCACTGTCTCCTCTCTCACCAATAACATGCTGTGCCCCAGCCTGGTCCCAAACTACCCTGTGAGAGCAACTCACTCACTGGGGCTTTCCACGCACTGGGTACTGGCTTGTAGATACACTACCCCGAGTTCTTACAATGTCCCCAAGAGGGAGGCATTGCGGTAACGATTCCACCACTGCCCTAAGTCATAAGCAGCTCTCCCTTCATCCTCACAACAATCTCATGAAATAACTCTGACCCCTCCCACTTTGGGGGGATTTTAATTATTCCCGATGAGGATTTGGAGGCACAAGGTGCAGTCCCACAGTCCCGTAAGAATCACGGATAAGTATCCTGGTGTATCTGACTCCTGCCCCTGAGCGTGAGCACCGGTCTACCCTGCCCTCCAATGCTGGCCATCACTTCTGCCCCAGGTAAACGCTCTCATCACCATGCTCATCTGCCACTGAGTGCCAACATACCCCATTTTGTCCGGGCTCAAGCCTTTGCTTATGCTATTGCCCCATCTACCTGGACGACTTCTTCCCTTCTCTCCACCTATGGAAAATGCCAAGGTCTGGTCCAGAGCCCTCCCCTGTGCACCTGGCCTGTATTCTAGTCTGACTTGTTGTGTAAGCCACTGCCTGGTACACTGGAAGAGATCTACATAGGACTTCTGTCACTTTGCAGATGTGTGGATCTCAACTTCCTGCAAAAGATTGTGAAGCCATTTCCTCATCTGTAAAGTGAAGGAATCAAACTGGATGGTTCTAAGCAGTGTCACTGAATGCATTTTTGAGTCAGTATTGTGCACACGACATGGGTAAGGAATGTTTGTTGAATGCCTCATCACTATTTCATAATTCGTATACATTTCTCTTCTGGTTTCTTGATTTCTTTTTCCTTATGCTGAGCTCAATTTACTCCATCAAAGTGATGGAGGGACACTGGCCCTCACTTATTAAAGGAAGCTCTGAATCACTGGACATCATGACCATGGAGCATTAGCAAGCTCAGCACATGTACAGAAAGGGTAGCCTGGCAGAGCCAGAACTCACACCACACCAGGCACACTGGAGCTGGAGCAGGCCCTGTCATTAATGAGCAGGGGGACAGCATGGACAGCGGATGGCACGCTTGGCCTCACAGAGACAAACCGAGGCAAAGAAGAAGGTCTGACAGGGAAGCCCCTACTTACTGTTCTGCAGTAAATTAAACTGCAAACTCGCTCTGGCAGCAGCAGGGATGGTGCCTCAGGGTATCTAGGTGGTAAAGGGGTGGCGTTTAGTTAAGCTCTAATACTGTCACACAGGAGACACAGTGATCTGTGGAACAGAGGACTGTGATGCCTACTGGGAGCTCCCTGCAAAGAGAAAGGCTGTGATAGAGATAAGATATGGAAGGGAGAGAGGAAAGGACTGGTGGGAGGGGAAATGACCTCATAGGTCTTGTCCATACCTTTTATTTCAGATCTGTGGGCTGTGTAGGGGAGTTGGGAAGTCAAACATCTAGAAGCCCGAGGCAGTAATGGTGAAAGGGCAGAGATGGGGGAGATCCACATGGGTCGGAGGAAACTTTACAAGTGACCCTCATTTTACCTAAACCCACTCTATGAAAATCTGCCTATCTGAACCTGATAGGATGGGGGAGGGGTGGCTTCTACTGCTGTCTTTCAAGTTTCCAGGTTGGCTGTTAATTAATACCCTGTGTGATACTTTTATCTCTGAGCCTCATGTTCAACCATCAAATGAGATGGGGTGACCTCTAGATTCCAGCATCTTCTTTGCACTTCATCATCTTTGATTCTCGAAATAACCACTGCTCGCCTGGACTGACTTGCCCACCCTGAATGTGACTCATTAAGTGTGATGTGCACTGAGCTTTTTGAAATCCACCTATTACAGAAAGGAAGACATAACTGTGCCCTGCTGGACTGCTACAGCCCCCGCTTCAGTCGGAGTTTCTGCATTCCACACCCAAAAACATCAGTTATCGGGGTCTCTCTCATTCCCTTGAAGCAGATTCCCTGGCCACAAGGTGATAGGTATGAACTTGGGGGAGTCTCAGGGCCAGGCACACATTTTTATTTTATTTATTTTTTTTTTTAGGCACACATTTTTAAATCAGCCTTGGGCCACAAGCCCAGGAAAAACATAGTCTGTGAGACTGAGTGGCATCTGGCATGAGGTGGCCCACCACAACCTCCAAAGGCCCAAAGCTGGCAGACGCGTCAAGCCCAGATAACTGGAAGGAGAGGGGAATATCCAATCAGGATGGCTGTTGACATGCAGCGAGTCACCTGAGAGGAGCAGGGAGACAGTGTTGCCACATGGCTGTGGCCCAACTTTGACACGGTGGAAAGAGGGAGAGAAGGTGAGAGGCTGAAAGGCGGCCTGCTCAGCTGTGACCAAAAGAGAATAAAGCCAAAAAAAGGTTGCACCTGTCACTTGATTATCTCCTGTGTGCCTGGTGGTAAGCCCTTCGCCCACACTGGGTCTTGGAGTACTCTGAACCACCCTGTAAAGTGACATTATGGTAGCTCTTATGTTACAAATAGGAAACTGAAGCATAAAATGGTTAAACAGCCTGTTCACATCACACAGCTAATCAGTGGTATGGCCAGAATTGAACCCTGGTCAGTCTGGTTCTGAAACCCACGATCCTAATTTTAAACCACGCAGACAGCTCAGAGTAAGAATCACAGAGCTGTCAGCCCTCCTCCACCCAGAGATGCTGTCTCCTTCCTACACTCCTTCCCCTATTTCCTCCACTGACATCCAGTCTCTGTCCCTACTGATTCAGTCAGCAGCACTAACCTGCCACCCGTCTGTCATCCCCTTACTTTGGGATGGACGGAACCCGTCAGTGAACTGCTTAGGTGATATTTAAAACCCCTGGGGGACAGCACTCCGGGTTCAGATGAAAGGTCTTTGGGGTAGAAAGATGGAGAAGCTTTCTTTTCTAACAAATGCTAATCATGCCTCCAACACACTGAGATGTAAAAGCTGAATGAGGGCTACTTGCTAATAAAATACTTGGCACCTAGAAGAAGGGTATTAAGAGAAGTGCCCAAAGCTCTGCAACGTAGAATAAAGATATCAATTTCCTTTATTCATCTGGCTTAATATTTTACATGTATTGACTTTACCAAGCAGGCTGCCTGGGTCATTGGGAGTGGAAATTTACATCTGCTAATGACACCATCCACAGCAGGCAAATCTGCACTTTTGGTCCTGCCAGGGAAGCCTGTAGGCGGGGCTACAGACTCAGTTCACATGGACTACAGGACTGTTTAGAAGTCTGGACCTCTGACACCTGAACAAGGAAATCCTGCAGGCCAGGCTAGAAGATCCACTGGAAGTCATTGCTGGTGTATCTGATTTCACTTGGAAGATCTTGGGAAACCAAATTTTCTGTTCACTGTACTACAAATTAACCTCTATGACAACTAGGAATTTTTATTTCTTTCCTGCCTTATTACCTAGAATCAAGTATAATAGTCACTCAATAAATATTTATTGACTGAATGACAATGAATAAATGAATAACTTTTTCACTTCTTAGTCTACCACTCCCTTTTTTGGAGGAGTCTGTGCCCACAGACCCTGATGGCCTCAAGAGCACTGTTCTGTGTAGTATGGTCCACCCTCAGTCACAGCTCCTGGACCACAAATGGACACTGTCCCAAGAGGTAATCAGTGGACAATCTAGCCAATACCTGTGAGACTGGCCACACAGCAAAACGAGCTGGACGAATCAGGTTCTCCACCTCAGGGACCCCGAGTAAGAGGTACTGTGGGAAGCTGCCCCTGACGCATACTCTGAACAGAGACTGCAAGCCACCTGAGGGTAGGGATTGTCTCTGTCTAGTAATCATACCAGAAACAGAATAAGTGCTCTATAAAAATTCCTGAACAAATAAACACAGAGTGAATCCACTCTGAGCAGCCATTATGAGACAAGGGTGAGATGAAAATAAGGAACCCAAACTCAGAAAGAGGGAAGAGCTTAGTTCCAACAGTGCCAGAGCAATACAGCAGTTGTGAGCACAGAAGAGAGAGAGACTGGTAGGTCTTGGGGTCGTTACCTTCCTCCCCTCCTGCCTCTTCCGGGTCCTGATGCTAGTCCATCTGCTGCATATGGGCATGTACGAATGTCTTTCTTTTCTCACAATTCTAACAGTCCAGGTTAGAACACTGCTGGATCCTCATATGGAAGGCTGGATGTCTGACATACGTACTTAATTTGTCCTTTTGTTTTATTTTGTTTAATTGTTTTTGCCATTGTCGGGTTGGAAAAGGAGGAGGTAGGGACTTTTCCAAGTCTTCGGGAATAAATGCTGGCTGGTCTCTGTGGGTTGAGATGCTCTTGCTGTCATTTGGATTCTGAGTGTCCCCCAAAGGCCGTATGTTAAAGGCTTAGTTCCCAGCCTGTGGTGCCCTGGGGAGGTGGTGGAACCCTTAGTAGGGGGAGCCTATGGAAGGAAGTTAGGTCATTGGGGGCCTGCCCTTGAAGAGGACCCCAACCCCTCTCTTTTCAAACTCTTTTGCTTTCTCACCACCGTTGGGTGAAGAGCTTTTCTTTACCACCATTTCCAACATAAAGTTGCCAGGGTAATACCAGAGACAGGCCACAGCATCACCGGGCAGGCACAGTGGATTGTGCACCAGGTTAGCAAGGTCTGGGACTTCCTCAGCCACTGACTCTGCAGCCAGGTAAGTAATTCAGTAACTTTGAGTCTTGGTTTCTTTTCTAAAGTGGGTAATAATACTTAATTCTCAGACTATTGTAAAAACTACACGTAATGTCCAGCGTATGGTAAGGATGCTCTATGTACGACTTAAGTGACCTACCGTATGTGTCTGTAGCAAGCAATTCATAGAGGATTTTCCTGTGATTTAGGCTATTTAAATCTCATGACAGTTTGCAAGATTTGCAGAGTAGAGCTCAGCATTCCCATTTTAAGATGAAGAAACTGAGGTTCAGATAGAATAAATGACTTGTCCAAGATTACTGACAAGAGTAAGCAGCCAGACTCTATCCCAAGTCCCAGTTTCCCCTACAATGCTGCCTTTTGCACAAGAAAGCAAGACAAGCAATCAGAGGTACAATGGCTTGGCCACCACTGGGCTGGCAGTATTTCTTCTTTCTCACTCACACACAGGATTTCATTCAGGAACTTGGGCACAAAATGTCCAGGACATGAATAAATCAGTCTATGAAGGTATGAATGAGCAGAGAGATAAGTCAATGAAATAATTAGTAGTCTGTCTGCATTCTATTCTGCACATAAATCCCAGAATCTCATGGAGGCTGCCTTCCTCATTGGACCTCCTGGCGCATATCTTCCCCCTCCCCAGGGGATGGCTCTAGCGGAGGCCTGGCCATGGCGCAGCTCACACCACCAGCTAGTCCTCTGCCAGCCCTGTCCATTCTACGTACTGGTTTCTGCAGTCTCGTACTCGCTGTCTCTGAGAAGCTCAAAGATGTCCACTTCGACCTTGGCCTTGCCCAGCCTCTCAGGAGCGCGGTTGATGCGGTTCTTGGCCAGGGTGATGGAGAGCCTCTCCCCTCTGCTGCATTCCATGGGGTCATCCAAGATAGCAGCTGTGGGCAGGCAACCACATGGAGACAATTGGTAGGCCACTCGCTACTATTACCCCTCCTCCTCCCCCAGTTTCCCCCCAACTACCATCTTCCATTTCCAAGAGGATCCCTAAGTCTCTCTAGACCTCAGCACTATTCCCAAACACCTCAGGGGCTCCATTTACAGGCAGGTGAATTTGAATGTGGATGCGCACCTCAGGAACTCTGTAATGTAATGGCAGACCACAAGGGGCGCTGTCTGTGTGACGTCCCTGGGCCCAGACATAGTGATACCCTTGGATATGTGTCTACCTGCACGCAGCAAGGCACACATATGCTATCCTTTGAAAATGCAATTCCGGGCATATGAGAAACTCTTCCCAAGGGGAAGGAGGGCTAGAGGAGGCCAAGTCTGTGAGGGAAAGCTGCGGGAAGCAAGGAACAGTGCAAGATACCGCTGACACTGGTGCCCCAGCCTCTGATGCCCATGAACCATGTCACCCAGGTGAGCCATGCAGCTACTCTGAACCTCTTTTCTTCACTCAACAGTAGGGATAGTAAGACAACTTCACCCAGTTGGTGTGAGGATTCAACTAAGATAGTGGAAGCAGGTGGCCCATCCTCCAGACATCATGGGGACCATCATCAGTGTGACAGTGTGTGTGGGTGACTGGAGTGGTGCAGTGCCCAACTCCTGGAAGCAGTGTGGAGGATCAGTGTTATGGGGTCACAGAAGGCCACTTCCACCCCTTCTTAGCTGTAACTTCAGTTTCCTTATGTGGAAAATTGGGAGAAACCTCACCCTTGGGCTTCTCTGAAGATTACAGGAAATATTATGTGCTCAACACAGAATCTTGGACATAGCAGATAAATCTAGAAACTGAGATCCTTAATTCTCTTGATAGGTTAAGTTACAAAAATGAAAATCTACAAACAAACACTTATGGCTGCATTATTCAATATGTGGCAAATAGTGGAAACAACTCAAATGTCTATCAACTAATGTATAAGTAAAATGTGTTTTTTCTGCACACTAGAATATAATTTAACAATACAAGGGAATAAAGTACTGATATATGTTACAACACCAGTGAACCTTGAAAATGTTATGCTAAGTGAAAGAAGTCAGACACAAAGGACACACACTGACTAAATGGTTCTATTTATACAAAATGCCTAGAATAGGTGAATCCATAGACACAGAAAGTAGACTAATGGTTGCCTAGGGTTAGGGGACTTGAGGACCGGGGAGAGGCAGTGATGCTAATGAGTAGGGGATTTCTTTTGGGGGTGAAGAAAATATTCTAAATTTATTGTGGTAATGGTTACACAGCTCTGGGAATATGGTAAAAATGACTGAATTGTATCCTTCAAGTAAGTGAATTACACAGTATGTAAATTATATCTCAACAAAGCCATCATAGAAAAAAAGACACAGGAAACTCATCTTCCAAGCCACACAGATTCCACCAACACATGACCCCTGGTTCTCTGTGGCTGGAGTAGACAGAGAGATCCAGATGCCGTGCTGTCCTTTCTATATATTGCTCCCACACTTAGTATCTCACAAGTCAAAAAAATAGGATATAGAATATTACAAAATATCTTCCCCAATGTGTGCACATATTTGTATGCATAGCTTCACTGAACAAGAAAAATTAAATTTCATTTACTTCGGGTGATCATGCACAGGCCTACAGAAGGGAAACCCAAGACAAAGGCAATGAAGTGGGCTCCTATGGATTAACTACCAAGGTCCAGATTCAACTGAGATGTGCCCCCTGCAGGTGTGGCCAATGGACTACAAGTGTGTTACTAGGAACACTTAAAACCCTCACCGGGGTAACGTCGGGGAGCAAGACCAGAATGGGACTGTTTTTTAGGAAGCAGAAACAGAAAGAATTACACTGCGCTACACCAGGTGACAACTCTGGACTAGGAAGAAAGTGGGAATAAGAGGGGTGATCCTCAAATGGTGTTCCTTCGGGGACCCCTGGGGTTCTTCTAGAAGGAGCGGTAAACTTTCTAGGGGTGTCTAGCCTTGTGCCATCTTCAATCAGGACACCTCCACATTCACCAGTTGTAGATATTGGGTTCACATGAGATTTGATCTAGTAAAATATGTTTCACAACTAAAAATAAAATAGAAATGGTTAGGCTGGCCCTAGAGCATAGGAAAGAGATATGTAGAATGTCGGGAATTGGCAGTGCCACTCAGCTGAAGTTATGGGATCTCTGGCACACCAGCTTTATGGTAATCAGTGTGTGTTTATTCAGCAACAGTGCTGGTGTACATGCTTAGTTTACACAGTCTCACAGGATCTCTGCAATGACTATGTGACATGGGTGTTATATCTTCATATGGAGAAGAGAAGTCACAGGTCTGAGAAGTCTCATGACCTGCTCACATTCTTGGAGCTGGTGAGCAGCAGGTGATCTCGGGTGGACACAACTTCAGACACTGCTCCTTCATCATAGATCGTCTTCCTTCTTGTGAAAATTTGGCTTTCTAGGGACTTGAGCTGAGGATGGGGTGCGGTAGGTTGGACCCATGAGCCTTGTAGGCACTGTGAAGGAAATGCCACCTAGGCAAATCAGGTCTGAAACACCAACACAAAGAGGCTGGACCCTCGATCTCTGAAAAGTCCCCCTGACAATTTCTCTGCTGCTCTACCCCCTCCCCACTCCTATGGGGAGGCAGTATCCTTTAGACTAGAGGCAGTATCCTTCCCTCTGGGCCATGTGACCTCACTCTTACCAATGTTTCCGTGAACAACCTACTAGCTATTTAAACCAGTTGTAATAAGACACACTAATAAATAACCTCTCATAAAATGGTTTGGATCTTAAATATCCCCCAAAAGTTCCATGTGTTAAGTCCATGACCCTATTGGGAGGTGGTAGAACCTTTAGCGGGTGGAGCCTAGTGGGAGAAAGTTAGGACATTGGGGGCATGTGCTTGAAGGAGATATTGGACCCTGGCTGCCCTTTTTCTGTTTTTGCCTCCCAGCTACTCTGAGATAAGCAGTTTGCTCCATAGGCCCATTTACAATAATGTTCTGCTTCACCAGCAGAGGGCAAAGTGGGCACAGACAAGCAAGAAGGCAAGGTGACCATGTACTGAAACTTCTGAAACCCTGAGCCAAAATAAATCTTTTCTTTAAGGTTAAAATCTCAGATTACAATATTTTGTCACAGACATAGAAACCTAACCCAACTCCCACATTCCCTGTGAATTTGGGGGCTAAGAAATGTTTTGATTTAGGTGTTTATGTTATAGAGTCACACTGGAATTGCCCCTGCCCAGCTGGTACACAAAGGGTATAGTGACAACTATAGCACACCAGGCAACACACATTTAGGGGTCTGCTCCCTCTCTCTTTTGTAAAGGACACAATCAGGATGTGATCTATGGACTTCATTTCTCTACTCCAAATGTATACATTGAAGCCCTAACTCCCCACGTGACTGCATTTTGAAGTAAAGGTGATTAAAGTTACATGAGATCAGGAGCCCTGATCTTATAGCAAGCACTAGGATCACTCTCAGAAGAAACAACAGATGCCCCCTCCTTTCCCCTCTCTCTGTTTCCACCATGAGAGCACACAGCAGGAAGGTAGCCATTCGTAAGCCAAAACCAGCCTTCACTAGGAATTGAATTGGCCAGCACCATGATCTTGTATTTCCCAGGTTTCAGAAGATAAAAAAAGAAAGTTTTACTGTGTCAGTCACTTGGTCTGTGACATTTTTTTGTGGCAGCCTGAGCTGACTAAGAGGATGTGTTAATACAAATTCAGATGAGCAGGACTCCAGCCAGCCAGGTAAGAGACTGAACAATCAATTCACAGAGCACCACTGGACATGCTTTGAGACAGGGATAATGGGCAAAAGTAACAGGAAATGTGGAAATCTTATACAAAGGGGATTGTGAGGTCCCTCTGCACCCTTTCCCTCCTTCCTTCCCATGAGATTGGTTAAGCAGGGACCCTACAGTCAGAAGTATTTGACAAGGTGCTTGACAAATCCACTAAGATTCATGATCATGCCCTCCCTACTCCTTACCCCCATGCCATTCCAGGCACTGCTTTTCATTAAGGTTTTAGTTCTAGGCAGTGACTCATTTCTGGTGAGGAAGAACCTTGACTAGCTGGTTGATTGGCATCAAACATATTGGGATTGGGATAATTAGGATGACAATAGGAATTGGATTCTAGGATCACGGAGGACAAAGACAAGAGGGAGGATTATGCTCTCTTGAGACACCACAGGAACATGCCCCCAGCAGGCCATTGCCAAACAGCACACTTGTTCTCCGCAGTCTCAGGAGAGGGGCCAGATGGATGAAGAAGAGCAGCGTGCTCAAGACTTAATGTGCAGCGGATGCTCCTGGCCTATGCTGTGTCCCTCAGGCTTGGCTCCCCAGCTAGGTCAGAATGTTCAGAGTTCCCAGCTGTTGCCAAATGAGAAGCAGTATGAGCCAGCACATCCTCTCGCCCTGGGGACTGCCCTGCACTGTGTCGACCAGTAGCCTTCTGTCAGGTCTGGGCTGCAGCAAGGGTAGGGCTGTGATGGGAGATGTGTGGGGACTTGGTCTCCAGCCTGTAGGGCTGGAGACAGCCTCTTGACCCTGTCTCCAGCCCTACAGAGCCAGTGCACTGATTCCTCTAGTCCAGGTGGACTCAGTGTGCCCTCTTCATGCCCAAGAGGCCAGGGGTCTTTTGCAGTCATATTGAGCCTCCCCTCTCCCACCAAACCCTGAGCTCTAGACTCTCTGCCCTCTTCTCTCTGAGGTTTGAGGTTCACACAAGGGAAAGGGAGGCCCCTTGACTGTCCATCCCGAACCCAAGCCCCTCCCCTATTCTTAGCCCATGATTATGTACCTTCTGGATAGGACACCTCCCCCAGGGATGGTAGGCCTCGTTCTTACCACTACAATACTCTCTGGTTCAGCCCTAATGAGTGTGGCCAGTGAGTACCCAGGGAGGGTGCACGGCCACTGCCCTACTCAAAGGTCCCAGAACTTCCTCATTACAGTCTGAAGGGTAAGTTTCAATCAATTGTCCAGACACTGTGATAACTCCTACTCCTTTAAGAGGGGAATAAAGCAGTTGTACTGCACAGTCTTTATAGGCACTGTCTACAACACTGCCGATAGCTGCTTGGCTCAGTCTGTCGCATTCCTGTGCTAACAAGAAAGAGACAGCGTGACTCTGGGAGTCAGAGCGCTTTGCTCCCCAGCTGACCCCTGGCTGCTCGCTCTCAGCTCCTGGTCCCCAGACACAGTCCCAGCCCCATCACTCAGCCAGCACCACCTCCACTCAGCTCTGTCCTCACAGTGCCCTCCTTGCACCCCACTGTTCCCAGTCACCCCTCTCGCTGGAGGAAATCACACCACCATCCCAGCAAACTCGCACACCGGCTCACAGCCTCACCCTCAGTGAGACCCACACTGGACCATCAGTCCGTCTTGACCAGCTCCCTCTCACATCACACATTGTATTCACTGGCCAGGAAGGCCATAACAAAGCGCCACACATTGGATGGCTTTGACACCAGAAATGTATCCCCTCCATAGTTCTAGAGGTGGGAGTCTGAGAGTGTGGTGAGATTGGGGCTGATTTCCACTGATCCTCTCTCTTGTAGGTGGCCATCTTCTCCCTGCTCTCCATAGGTCTTTGCTATTTGTGCGTGTGTGCGTGTGCATGCGTGTGTGTGTGTGTGTGTACCCCAATCTCCTCTTCTAAGGATCCCAGTCCTATCGAATCAGGTTTCCCGCAACGACTCATTTTAACTTCTTTAACTCCTTGAAGACACCATCTCCAAACACAGCGGCATTTTGGGGTATTTGGCTTTAGGAATTCAATATATGAGTTTGAGAAGGGGCACAGTTTAACCATTACCAAACCTTCACCTCTAGTCACTGCCTAGCTCCCACAGCCCTTACTCTCAGCTCACAGACTGGTTAAACTGAGGCCACTCTGTAGCAATTTCCTTGATTCTGTGCCCCTATACTTTCCCAACAGGCTCAGAGAACAAGAGCTCTTCCTCCTCCAGGTGGACTCTCCATGCTTGCCCTTCTCTCTTTGGGGTCTGCCTGCCTCTTCCTACCTCCTTTCTCTCCTCGGTCTTCAGTCTTTCCCCCTATACTGGGTCATGGCCAGGGTCCTCCCTTTTCCCTCCCATGTAGACCCTCTGCTGACCATGCAGACCGTGAGTGCCCTTCCACCTCCCCTGTTCAAGCGAGATTTGCAAATGATTACTTGACATTTGCTGGACTTCACTTCGTCCCAGATTCTCCTTGACCCAGGTAATCTGCCTTCTGTCCCCACCACCTCCCTTAAGCTGCACAGAGTCAATATCAAACATCCATTTTTGCAAAATTGGTGGACACTCTGATTCCTTGTCTAGTATCACTGGTTGACATCACTGTTTACAACCTCCAGGTGCTAAGAATGTTAAGTCTCTTATCTCATTTAACCCTCACTCAGCCCTACAGTTTATTATTCCATTCTGTAGGTGAGACAAGTAAGAAAGGGGCAGGTTAATCAAATCGCCCATGATCACACAGCTCTTAATGACAGCCTGGTCCAGGGACCGTGAGCTGCTGGACCACTTCCTTCGGCTGCCCTGGGGCTGATGCTCCCTCTGCCTCTGAGAGTCCTAAGACTCTCTTGGCTCCTGTGGAGCAACTCTCCCTCTCCCAAGGTTCTTTCTCCGTATGCCCTGACTATTCCTGCAGGCGCACTCCTCTTCTGCCTGTTCCTTAAGTACTGATGAGTCCTCAGGGTTTCTGCAGAGCCTTCTTAATGCCTTATTTCCAAGAACATCTAACTGATTTTCAGCCACCTCCATGGGGATGATTCTCGTATAGCCAAGTGGTGGCATCTCCAGGTAAACGTCCAAAGAGTATCTCGCATTCATCAAGAACCAAAGTGAACCTACCCTGTCCCCTCCCCTTCTCTTCCTGTTGTATTCCCAGTCTTAGAGAATGGCAGCAGCAGGTACCCAAACATTGTGCCCTCAGCCTAACTCCTCAGTTCCAGGTAACCAGTCCCCAACTGCTCCTGGTTTTACTTCCTTAATAGTTTTCAAATCAACCCTCTTCTCTCTAGTCCTAACTCCACCGGCCCAGTTCAGTCCTTTTATCTTAACTGCTTACCTGCAACGTCTTACTCTTCCCTGGTCTCCTGCCTCCTGTCTGGCCTGCCACAGCGACACACTGGCCACTGCCTCACATAGCTTAGAAGTGTAACCCCTGCTTGAAAGTGTTGCCTCTGAAAACACACGGACTTCCTTGGAATGGCAGACAAGACCTGTCTCTTTCTCTATCTCAAACCTTGTATTTGGCTTCCCTGACCGTCATGCCTCTCTACCTACACACACACACACACACACACACACACACGCACACGCACGCACGCACGCACGCACGCACATAGTCACATGCCCCTTCTCCAGGAAGACTTCCCTGAATACAGAGGCCAACCAAGCACTGTAACTATCTGTTGTCATAGGAACTCATGCCTCTTACGTTGCATCTCAATAACCAGTTTAGTCTTCAACTTTCACTTTTTAATTCCTTGTATCCCTAGAGCCTCGTAACTTGTCTGACAACCGGAGGCATTTTTCAAATGCTTGAGCCAAACTCGCCTTGGTTTTTGAGGGGTTCCGTGCCAACCTCTATTCCTTTCAAAATTACTACTCTGATTCACACACACGTGGAAAACTGATTTTGACAAAGGTGCAGTGGAAAAAAATGATTTTTTTCACCAAATCATGATGACACAATTGAATATACTTCATGTTAAAGAAAAAGAAACTTTAAACCCTGTCTCATCCCATATATAAAAATTAACACAAAATGTACCATAGATATATAGGTAAAACCTAAAACTTCTCCTAAAAAATATTTATGATCTTGAATTAGAAAAAGATTTCTTAGGTATGACACCAAAAGCACAACTTGTGAAGTAAAAAAGCGGCAAACTGAACATTGAAATTAAGAATGACTGCTCTTCAAATGGTACAGTTAAGTGAACGAACAAGACAATCACAGACTCGGGGAGAATACTGTATGTAGAGCGTACACTAGATAATGGACTTAAATCCAGAATACATAAAGCACTTTTAACACATTCACGATGGGGCTGTAATTCAAATGTCTCGCTGCTGGCAATTCCTACTGGTGGTACATGCATGACTGTGCCGCTGGGCAGCATGGGACAATCCCACGGGGTGATACAAGCTGCACGATGGCACAGTCAAGCATGTACCACCAGTAGTTCAAGCTGGCAGGAACGTAAGATTCAATAAGCAAAAGATCTGAATAGACAATTCAGTTACTTCCCAACAGCCATAGCCTGACACCAACCAACCAACACCCTCCCACTGCCCGGTCTCTCATGATGGCCTCCCCAAGGTATGACACATCACCAGAGCAGATGGACAGACCATTCTAAAAGGCCTCCAGTCCATTTTTCCAGGAGCAGGGGATGGTGGATTCAGTGCACACCTGGGAGGGCCACAACTACTGAGCAACCTACACAAACAAAAATGGCAGCTTTGCCAGTTCGAGAATTTATCCACATGGATTAGTGTTGCTGGACCTTCAGAGTTACAACAGTGATGTGCAGGATAAAAAAGAAATTGACAGTCTTTTGAACAAACCAGAAGGATTAAAGAATTGAATCAGCACTGGGTAGGTGAGGCAATTACCACCCATAGTTCAAGGAGGGGTCAAAGACACAGATAATGGCCCACTGCCGATGGGCACCTGGTTAAGTATGACATGAAGTGGAATATAATGAAGAATCATCCTGTCAGAACATTAAAATTTTACACAGTTTGGAAATACTCTTTTTTTTTTTTTTGACAGGGTCTTGCTACATAGTTCTGGCTGGTCTTGAATTCACTATGTAACCAGTCTGGCCTTGAATTCACAGCCCCAGTCTTCCAAGTGCTGTGGAAACATTCTTATGCCTAGTAGGGACATGAATTTGGCTGGGTGATTTGGCCTGTCCCTGGAGTCGTAATGAGCAGTAGCACAGAAGATCACAATGGTGAAGATGTACTGATTCTGGGAGGCAGAGATGCAGTGTATTACATGAAATGGTCAAACTGAAACCAAAGATGGTCATTTTGGTAGAGACTGATCAAGTGGTAATTGGTGGGTGTAAGAAATACATGCAAAGAATTTATGCTGATGTCATTGAGAAACTTCAAGGAGACTGCTTTCAGGTCCTAACAGAAGAATGTATTCCAATACTAAAGAGGCACCCCAAAGAAGGAAGAGCATTTGATCATGTGACTAATGACTTGACAGTTGTTCCAATCTCCATGTCTAAAGGAGAAGATTTCACATAGGAATTTCTCAGGCTGACTCTTAATCGCTCCATGATAGTATCAAAACAAGATGGGAAATATTTTACACAGGGGAGTTGTGTCAATTTGACAGAAGGCCTGTTGCTCTATGAAGAAATGCTCAGAGGCCTGTATTGTCCTATGCAATCCTCAAAGGACATCATCTGTGCCCCTTCAAATTTGGGGTTGTGGGTATTTTACACTGTTTGGGAGAAACCTAAATCTTGAACATGAGTATCCCCTAATCATGTGGCCTGCAAACAACCTTCCTCCACATGTTCTGTGACATCAAAACAAACCAGGCAACTGATTGTGGATTCCTCAAAGTTTTCTCTTTTTAAAGTTGTTATCTTTCATTTTTAAAAAAACACATGGTGAAAATAAATTTTGGTGAGCAAGGATGTTATTTTTTTTAAGTCAACTGAAGGACAAATGAGACAGCACAGCAAAGACTCTGAAATACACTGACCACCCCCCCCCCAGGATTTGATTTTTGTTATTTTTATTTCTGTATGGGGTTTTTGGTTTCGATTTAGTTTGGTTTGGTTTGGTTTTGATCAACTGTAAATTTGGACATTTGGAGGAATGAACATCATTATTTTGTTCCAGAGGGAAGTTCTTGATCGTGTTTCTTCTCCCAAATTGACTTAAACATTAAAATTTGGTGCTAATTTTTAAAAGTTCTATAGGTGGATGGCAAATAAGCGTGTGGAATACCTGCTGAATATCATTAGTCACCGGGGGAATGCAAATTACAACCATAATGAGCTACTGTTACAAACCTAATACAATGGCTGGAACAAAGGACCAGGCATACAAGTGTTAGTGAGGATACAGAGGAACTAGAACACGCATATGCCCAGCCTCTTCCCTAGCTCCTCTCCTGCTTCTACACCTACATAAGTACAGTTATGAGTGTTTCTCAACTCTCAGACTCCAGACCTAGTCCTCAGTCCACCCGCTCTTCATTGGGTCCTCTTTCCCTTAAAGAAAGCAATTCTCGGGGCTGGGGATTTAGTTCAGTGGTTAGAGTGCTTGCCTTGCAAGTGCAAGGCCCTGAGTTCAATCCCCAGCACCAAAAAACAAAAAAACAACTTAGTAATTCTCAACTATCAGCTCCAAGCAGATAATGTTGGAATCTCTATCTCTAGGTCCAATTTTTACCCATTCATCTGACTCCTATTTCTGACTGCTACTAGGAAATGTCCCCTTGTAGGCCCTTCCAAACTCTATGTCCCCCAAAAAACCCATTATCTTTTTACAGAATCAGGGGCTCTGACTTCCCCAGCTTCAATGAATAGCATGATGGGCCACATGCAACCCTCAGGCAGAGCTGTCTTGTCCTTACCCCACCCCTCCACCATTCCATCTGCTCCATCATCAAGGAATGCTAGGTCTACTTCTCACTAACTGGCTGTTTTTTGTTCCCACTGCTGCCACCCCTTCTCTTCTCCTGCATTTACTTACTTAAGTTGTCTCCTGCCTCGGGTGCTGTCATACCAATGTAGCTACTCCCCACTGCAGATCCACTGGCCTTGCCCCTAGACCTTCTACACCTGGGTCCCTTTGCAGGATTACATTTTACTGAATTCTCTGGTCATGTAGCTGTATCTAGGTCATCCTTGCTGAGCACTAAACAGAACATGTTGCTTTACCCTATTTTTTTTTTTTGGTTCAGATTGTCCCTTTTTCCTGGAAATCTTTCAGCTCTTCTGTACCCATATCAGACTCCTACATAAATAACACTCCATTCCCATGTTCCTCTTTCACCCTAAACCCAGGCAAGAACTGAACTGCTCCAGCACTATGGATTTCACCCATCTCAAATCCTCCAAAGCATTTATTGTCTGTGCCATTCATTTAGAACTTAACTGAACTTTGTCAGTGAAACGTGCAGTTCACTCATTCATCCCATCTTCTTTTGTCTATTAATTTATCAAATACCTATTAACCACCTACTTTAATCAAGGCACTAGATATATAGAAAGGAATAGGACATATTTGTGCTTTCAAAGTAGCCAGAGGAGAACATGGCCACATAAACAACTAACCACACCCAATACAGTATTAATAATGATATCATCTTATGCTCCATCCATGAACCAGGTGTTTGTGTGCTGGGAAATCCCAAGCAAGAAAGATGTTCTCAAGGATGTCCTGGGGCAGGGGAAGGAGCCAGACATTTAATGTAATGTAATGAAGCAAGTGGTTCCAGAGAGAGAATCATACAATTCTAAGGAAGCACGTACAAAAGAAAATCAAACTCTCCAGGATAACAGGGGAATTTGGCTTCATGCATTTATCTAACACATACGTTTTAAGCGCCTACCATTTATCAGACTTCATAGAAGAGGCAGCCTTGAAGGCAGCCAGTGAGTATCCCAGAGAGGCAGGAAGTAAAGTGCCAAGTGTGTTCCACGGGCAGAGCCCTCAAGGTATACGGAAGCCCAGGGTGACTGGGGTGGGGGTAGTTGGCAGGAGGACAGGAGCCAGAGTGAGAAGGACTTTGTGAGACTTGCTAGGGGATTGGGTTGGTATCCTGAAGGTGATGAGGGACAACTGGAAAACTTTGAACAGGCCATGACTTAGGTTTGCCTTTTAGTGTTGTCACTCTTGTAGATACACTGGAGAGAGAGTAGAAAAATGAACTAGGAAGCTCCCTGGGGGCTAGTTTAACAGCCTAGGACAGAAAAGTGAGGCAGGTAGTGAGGGGCAGAGGGGGGAGGCACAAAGACACAGGGCAGATCCAAGTGTGACTAATGAGCTAGAATCAACAAAGGGCAGCCTGCAGAGGGTGAGGCTGAGATGAGATGGGCTCCCGGCTTCTCTTACATTTAGATGAAGACAACACTGCCCAGGATAAAGAATAAAGGTGATAGACATGGGGGTTGCTCCTTTCTATTTTTTGGAGAAGGGTAACATGATGATTTCGGTGTAGTATTTGTTACATTTGAGGCATACTGTTTTGTAACAGGCAAAATTACCGGCCTGCCTTTCCAGAAAACAGTCCAAGCCAGAGAGAGGTCTGTGAATTCTGGGGGTAATGATAATTTGGCTCCAGCACTGGATGGAGAGCAAGAGGAGAGAAGGAACAAGATTAAGACTCTGGAGATTCAACGTTTAGGCACTGTGGTAGGGAAGAGACTGAGAAGCAGTGTTAGGCCAGGGAATCTAAGGAGGACAGAAGTCAAATAAAATAAGCACTGAGGACTTTCTGCAAAATTCGGCAATTGGGAGGTCCCTGGGAACATGAGCAAGAGTGCTCTGAGCAGAGAGGTGGCGATGGTGCTGGGATGACACCAGGTGCAAGAGCGAGTGAGGAGTGAACAGAGTCAACCAGCTGTCTTGGAAGGGAAGGAGTGTGACTAGGACAGTAGCTGGAAGGCGTCACTCTGTCCAAGGAAGAGCTTTTGAATTTAAAAGAGAAGGGCTCAGAAGGAGGAGCCAGTGAGCGGGGCAGCACATCATGTCAGAAGAGAAGGGGCACACTCTGAATACACCTTATGAAAAGGAAGACTTAGAAGAAGCCTGGAGTGCAGGTACAGGTCCACCCAGGATGAGAGAAGGGACAGCTCCTCCTCTAAGACAGCAGGGCAGGCGGGCAGGAGGCAAAGACAGCTCATCGACCCTGGGACCCTTCTCTTTTTTTTGCTGTTAATAGTACAGTGCCCAGAGTTTTAAGTGGATGCACAGTTTTCCAACCACAGATTACAATTACCAGCCTTCCTCGAGCTCAGGGAGGCCCTGGGATGAACTTGGGCTATCAAATGCAAGTGAAAGTCACTGGAACATCCAGGTCATTCTGTACCTTAGACTTTGCCCCTCCCTATCTTACTGGCTGGAAATGGTGGCAAAGGGAACATACGGAACTGACGATGACAATACTGCTTTTCACTCCCCACCCTTAGGCTACCACTTACCCTATCTATGGGTATGAGAAACACACTTCCACTTTGAGTGGCTGTGCTTTCAGGTCTCCTTGTTACAAGAGTTGGGCCCTTACTCCAACTCAGTGCTGCCCAGCAGAAACAGGATGCAAGCCATCTAGGTCTTTTTAGATGTTCTACTAGTCACATGGAAAAAGGTCAAAAGAAATATGAAGATTATGAAATTAAACCAAATTTTCCAAATAGTATGATGGCAACATTTAATCAATACAAAAACCATTAATATATTTATGTTATTTTTCATACTAAAACCTCAAACTCTAGTGTATATTTTTATATTTCAAACACATGTCTAATCAGACTCGCTCCACTTTAAGGGCTCAATAGATCGTAGTTGCCTTTGGACAGTGCGGGTCTAACTCAGAGCGACTGTAAGTAAGTGCTTGGCAGGAAGGGGGTTAAGTCAGGATGAGCAGCAGAGCTTCTGTTTTCTTTGAAGAAAAGCAAGGTCTTCGTCTCCTGCAATGACAGTGACAGGGTAGGCGACTTCAGGTGTAGAGCTTAGACTAGCTGCTCTGCTATATAAATGCATCTCTGTCCACCAGGCCCAGATGAAGTGAAGAGATGCTGCTGTGTCTCAGGACCGAGACCAAAGTAAGGCAGGTGGATGTGGTGTCAACACTCTCCAGAGCAGGAGGTCGTCCAGTGAGGGGGCAGGACAAGGGATGGGGAGCTGAAGGTGCTAACAGGAACGTGGTGGGGGTGTGGTCTATGACCTTGGACTGGACAGGGAAGGGAGTGAAGCCCAGAAAAGGCTGTCTAGTGGGTTAGACCCAGAAGGGCCAAAGGTGGGGAGTATCTGGAAGGTGGGGGATAAGGACACACAGAAGTGCAGGAGATGCAGAAGCAAGGTGGTCAAAACTGGATGGACAGGACATCATTTTCAGATTACAGGGTTCGAAAATGCAAATTTTAAGAAGCAGAGAAGCAAGGGCTTCCATGACCCATGGTGTGGCTGCGAGGGTGACACAGAGTGGGAGAGAAAGTCGGCAGAGGGGAGGAAAGCAAGGGTCCTCGAGGCAACGGCACTATAGGGATGTGTCCTTGTTCCTGAGGATGATGGGGCCAGCAAAAGGCAGAGCGAGAGGAAGGTAGGGAGCTGAGACCCATCCCTTCATGATGATATCAGGTACAAGGTGAGTGAGGATTTGTAACAGGGAACAACAGGGGGAAAGAGATGGGAAGTTGCACCAGGGATGTAGGGCAATGTGACTGCCACTGTCTTGAGCAAGCAGTTCCCTTTGGAGATGGACAGAAGGGAAGCACTCTCCCTGCCAGGGCTGGGTTCTGGCAAGTGGAGGGCAACGTGTGTGATGGGCACAAGACTTCAGCTGAATGGGGGCTCTGTGTGCCTGCTGCAAGGGCTGGGAGGGTGGTCGGAACAGGGACTGGACTGAGGACAGAGCAGAGCAGCAGAGGCGACCTGACAATTGAAGCTGCCCCAGGCTGCAGAGCCATTCACATCAGGACCACCCTGACCATGGGGGCATATTTCCTGTTTTCAGTATTCCTGGGAAACTCAGCTCAGAGCTGGGCACATGAGAAGCATGTGTGCCTTTCAAACTGGCTCAGAGATTGATCCTGATGTGAATTCACAGCTGGACTTTCACAGCATGGCTCAGCTTCATTGTTAAATAAAGTTACGCAGTTAAATAAAGGACATGACCCTTGGAAAAAAATTATGAACACAGTCCTGGACGTAACCAGCAATTTATATCTCCACGTAATCCTTAGAAATATGGCTATTTTGTAAGGTCTCTGTGTATCTGGTCGATATTCCCAGTTAACTTTGTTAGACCGGTCCTTTCTCTCCCTGGATCTTGCCACTTCCTTCCAAGTTTTCTTTTGGGGGAGACCATCCCCATATGACCTCTTTCGCCTGTGGTCACAGAACCCACCTCAGCCTCAATATGTGTGGGAGGCTCCACAGGGCAGCTCAGACAGTGCAGATGGACGATGATGGCAGTGTGGTGCCCAATGTATCCACACTCACGGCTCACTGCACATAGAGACAGGCTGGGGGAGGAATAGCGAGCTGGAGTGACCCATTTGTCTTGTCTAATGGCTGCTAGTGACAGCCTTCTGGCCGAGTTATGGGACAGAAAGGGACTAAAGGAGAGGGGATGTGGAGTGATAGAGGCTGCTGGGAGCTTTAATGAGTTTACATGCACAAGGTATGCCAGGCAAGATCTGCTTTCAACTCCAGAGGAGACTGTGCCCAGATCAGCCTCACTGTGGTAATTCAACCCAGTGAGCATTTATTGAGTGCCTATCTCATACCAGGTGCTAGTACGAGTAGATGCAGTTGAGAATGCAGGACACAAAGACATGAAACCATAAGATAGCCCTGGCTCTGCTCTCAAAAAATTGTAGGTTATTTGGGGAGATGGTGTTGGGGGCAGGGTGAAGGTAGCTATGTGCTGGGCAGACTCTGAAAAGTGGACCCAGATGGGCATCTGGAAGGTACCACTCCAAAGACCCACTCACCTTTGATCTGGCACCACTCCCTACTGTGCTGTGACCCAGCCACTGATCTCTATTATGTCACATCATCATTACATCATGTCACCTCCCGATTCCAGGAAAGGAGATTCTAAGCCATACATTTTACTCATAGCTCTGAATAAATGAGTGTTATGCCCACTAGAGTTTACAATACAGGACCCTGTCACTCCTGATCAGAAGTGGCAGTTACAATAGGAACCAGCAGACTGATGAATTTGGTTGATGCTAGCCTCTCTTCTGCTCCAGGGGAAAGGGTAAGCAACAGAAAATGACAGATTAGAACTGCTTTGAGTTCTCTGCAAGAAGATGACTAGAAAAAATCTGAAGGGTCATTACTTTGACTGTTTCACCTAGGAATTATCTGTTACTTTCCCAGGCAATCGAAGCACAGGTAATGGATCTTTTTATTCATCGTTGTCATCCCCCAAGGAAAAAAATAGACTAGGGCAGGGAATATTCATCCATGAGGACACTGGGGTTTAGAGTGTAAGGTAGGCACCTCCAAAGGAACGAGACTGGACTATTCATGTGCTCATTCATTGGAAAAATATTCAGATAATCTGTCATACTTTCTCTCTTGCCCTTTTCCTAAGGTGGAAAGGAAGCCATTTATATCAACAAAATGTGTCTAACTTCTAGCTCACATTGTAATTATGATTTCTGACTGGGGCGACAGCTACTGCTCCACATGTCCAGGAGACAAGCAAAGTCCTTGAGGAGCTCAGATTTAGAATGTGGATTGGCACCCTGTCTTCTTATTCCCAGGACTTCACTGCCTCTCTGTCGTCTCTAGAGGTCTCAAACATCTTTTGGGGCACTTCACCAAAACAAATGCCTCTCAGATCTGACGTCTCTCAGAATCCGATACTACATATTTTTCCTTGAAATTAACCTGACTCTTCAGCTGGTGTCCACAGGTGCCTCAGTGCTAACCTTGGGAATCATTCCTGTGGGGAAGGGGAGATAATGGTGCCAACTCCAACAGTAACGGCCTCTTTCAGCTTCTTTCAGGCTAGAGCCCATGAGGTTGGCTCAAGGTGAGGAGGGAACAGTCTGGTGGGGAGGGGTTGTCTGCCAAGGCTTTGCATGAGAACCCAGCAGACCAGGTCTTGGCCTTCTTTTCTGGGTAGTCTTAGGCTGACTGGTGACATCTGATCCCTGGCTAGCTGAGTTTCCTCAAGGCTGTTAGCTGAAAGAGATGCTAAGCTAGCTACTGTCAGAATATTCAAAATGTAAAGGGACAAGGGAAGAGAAAGAACACTAACTGCAGGGGATAAAAAGCAGTCCCATTCAGATACCATATGCCACAGAAGTAAAAAGCTAGTAAATTTAATTTAGTACAGATCATGCAATTACCCACTTTAAAAATTAAGGACCGAGACCATAAACCTACTAAACTTCAAATCTTCATAATGGGCAGTTAAATGAGAAAGACGAAAAGATAAGGTGCAGAGGGAAAAAACAAGACAAAAGCCAGAGGAAACTAGAAGGGTGAAGGGAAGGAGAGAAGTAGGGGAGAAGGGATGGAGGACAAAGAGCTATAGAACCAGTAAGCCAGAACTTCAGACAGGTGCTAAGAGAGACACAGAGAGATAAAGAAACACATACAGGTTCTCAGAGGAGTTTCCCATTCTTGAGGTCTTCTGATTCTGTTACCAAAGAGACTTAAAGTCACAACTGTAGGCACAGATGGGGACTAAAGCTTTTTCTGCTGACTAGAAAATATTCACTCAGGTTCTTTTTCTTCCTATTTCCACAACTGCTACCCAATTTTACACCAAGGTTTCTTGACCTCAATAGTGTTGCTATTTGGGGCCAGATACTTTGTTGTTGTAGGAGGTTGCTCTGAGCATTGTAGAAAGTTGAGCAGCCTCCCTGGCCTCTAACCACTAGATGCCAGTAGCACCCTCCCCAGCCGTGACAACTAAAAATGCCTTCAGACATTGCTGAATGCCCCTGGGAATAGGGTAGGGTTCCCCTGGGGACAGGGAAGGGTCTTGGGGTGGGGCTGCTCCAGTTGAGGACCACTGGCTCAGGCATTTCTCACTTCACACACTCCACCCTCATCCTTAACAGCCATCATTCTACCTCCTCATGTAGCCTCAAGAGAAGCCCCACCACCACCACCACACACACACACACACACACACACACACACACACACACAGAGCAGCTGTTTGCTGGTATTACTTCACTATTCATAAACACTTCAGGGCATCCCAGTGTCCAGTGAATAACAAAATAATACTGGCCACCTACTGTGTGCCAGGCTTTGTTCCAAGAACTGGAAATAAGAGTACTGAACAGCACAGAGACCCAGGCTCAAAAATCTTATGTTCCTGCTAGAAAAGACAGATGAGAAACATGTAAAGAAAAAGATATAGGATAATTCCAGAGAGCAAAAAAAGCTAGAAAAAGAAGAAAATAGTGTAGACTGAGTGAATGAAGGAGGGTGTTAATAGAAGGTCTATCCCAAATGAGGCACCATCTATGCTGGGATCCGACTGATGAGGAGGAAGAAGCCATGAAGAAAGAAGAACCTCCAACATGAAGGAACAAGTTAGGAAAGGGCTTGCAAGCACTTGGAGCTCAATGTCAGCAGTGTAGTGACTGAGGGGTGGAATGGAGGGTACATGAACTCATGAGCCATGGCAAGATGCTTAATTGTATTCCAGTCACAGTGGACAGTCACCAGAGATTATAAACATAACCCAAATGTTCTAGCCCTCGCCCTCCCAGCTTAGTCAGCTTGGGCTACTAACCTGACTGTGCATCAAAATAACCCATGGCGGCCCCGGAAATCTTGGTGGAGTATTTTCTTCGCAAAGAAAGTTTCCAGTCCCACAGCTGCTGCACCATCACACGGCCCTACGAGCCCAGCCAAGCCTCCGCAACCATGCCTGTTGGTAGATCTGATACCCAAAGCACCTAAGAATCATTGTTTGAGAGAATGGCTTTTCTGGAACCTTACAGTGGCCTGGGAGATCAGAGCCTTATAACATGGAGTTATGAGAAGACCATCACTGATCTAAAGTGGATCTGAGTGGAAAGATATTCTTTCATAGCAGAGATGGATGAGGACTCAGGTCAAACAGCAACAAATCAGGAAGTGCTGGCCTTCCCTCCAGAGGTCCTGCCAACCTTATTTCTGTTTCCATTTCTCTTTCAACGTACCAGGCAGTAGTTTTTGCCGAAGGGACCACCACCCAGTCATTTCGTGTACCTCCTTTGAAAAAGGCCTGATTCTGTTTTCTGGCCCAGAATAAGTCATGATGACAAAGGCAAAACAGCATGAGCTTACTGCTCTGCCTTGGAAGAAAATGGATCTTGGAGGACACTTAATGAACTAAGGAGCCCTTTTCTGTAATACTATCTTACCCATTATGATTTATTTTTTAAAGTTTAGGTTCAATTCTTCAGTCATATGCAGACTTGAAATGGGGACAGGGTCTGCACTTCTGCTTCCAGACTGCCTTGGCATGGAGGAACAAGGGGAAGGGGAAGAAGGGGCAGTGTGCCCTATATTCCTTTGCTGGAAGATTCTTTAGGTGTTCGCCATTGCCCACCAGAGGCTATCCAAGGTCTACACAAGTTCAGAGGTGGTTTTCAGGAACAAGAGTGGAGAAGAGCCCACTATAGTTCATGAAGGAAAGAAGAGCATGGATCGAGGTGAATGTATTATGGTGACCCCAGTGCAAAATCATTATGTAAAAGAAGGCCTAGCTTTCAAGAAAGCTGTCAATATCCTACCAGGAGATTTTTTTCCCCACCAACATGTTTGACTTCTGTTGGAAACCAAGAAATGTTTATCAGCCTGAATATAGACTGTTGACAT